>JAECUM010000331.1:0-308388 GCA_016617855.1 Megalonaias nervosa | reverse complement strand
TGTTCCATTTTATTTTGTATTATTTTCATTAAAACGTATTCTGAACATTAATACAACAATATAACAACCACATTTGTTATTTACGATTTATGTATTTAAGTCCATACAATAAAAATTATAATATTTAATATACATTGCTGTAATTTCTTTCGAAATATTGCATTTTTGTCCCCGTTACTGTCCATTACAGCCCATTACTGCCCATTCCTGTCCATTAGGCCTACTGCCCATTACTGCACATACTCAACATTACTGTGTTAAGGTATAACGGTACCATTTATACAACCCCAGGTGGGTGGAGCTTAAGGTCTATTGTATTCAGAAATAAACAACAAAACTAACTGTGATTGGTGCATTATGTAAGAGCTGTACTTTTTGTTAGGCTTAAAAAAAAGTTGAGCCCTTGGCAACATGTGAGATTATGTTAATTCATATCTAGATCATATTCTGTATTTTTTATGATTTTTTTAAAATGAGGTACACATAACTGAAAATGTGTCTGGTGTGACTAGACAACTCTTACCCCTGTCTAGTTCCAGCAGAGTTATCTCTTAAATGCAATGGAGTACCTGGTTCTGTCCTTGTCAAATTGACAATCTAATATTGTTCTCTATGACAGTGTGTGACATGCATGCTGAGGTAGGATAGAAAGTATATTTATTTCACAAAACATTAGCATGGAGGTCTATGGAAAAACAATCGGTACCGTGATACCTTAAGGGAGATCCTGCTTGACGAAGGCCGAGGACATTCCGATTGATTGCTGTGACCTGAGAGCGCCATCTCGAAAAATGGGGTGGAGAATTTTGGACTTCGTGTTTTTTGCATATTTTGGAAGTCATATTCCTATTAGTTTAGTTTTTGACTCGCAAGTTCTCTTCCCAAAATACCTATATCCGAAATCGGTATGAATTATATTTTCTCTGTAACTTTTCTCTTTGTTATACACTGATTATACTTCTGAGTTAACGACCCTTTCGAAGGCTACTCTTCGCAAAGGAGTTCCATACAAAGTTCACCCCAACTTCACGTCCTCAAAAAATGGTTTGGAGGCTGTTGGACTTTGTATTTTTCATTTATTTTGTAACTCACGTACCCATTTGTCTTTTTATTGATGCACAAGCTATCCTTCCAAAGTACATATATCCTGAAAAGGTATTCACCTATAAGATCCGATGGATATCCATTTAGCAGTGTTATGAGTGATGGAGAGTTGAGGGCATTGATTTACAATAAACGAAAGTGAGAAATTTTGTTTAAACAGTTGGGAACAGAATTGGGCAGTACTGTTTTATCGCGGTACCAAACATGGTTGGTACCACCATAAAAAATGTTAAAGAATGGTTGAAAAGGCGGTGTCGCCTTAAAACTCCTTGAATATTGAAAGGGGAAAAAACGGTTTTATAAATGACAAGACCTCGATTTTGTTTAAAATTGCTGCAATTGTTCCCCTAACTCCTTATTTTTTTCTGAGGGAATACAATACCTAAAACTGTACAATATGTCACTTTTAAAATTAACAAATTTTACTGAGTATCTAATTTTCAAAATGAATTAATAAAATTGGATAAAGTTAGGTGTATGAAATGACATGTGACAAATGGAAGTGCATTGTTGCTGATTAGTCTTTCTTTTCTAATTGTATATCCATTTATGCAGTGATAAAGTGACACATGGGAAAAGTTAAATTTATGTAACAAAAATACTTCAGAACTTCTAGAAGACCATCAAAACTCCTGAAAAATTCTTGAAAAACAACATTGTGGGGTTGTACCAACCATGCTAAAGAAAGAATGAATCGTAACTAAAGACAGTAATTTACATGGTAATGAAGGTTGCCTTATTTGCTTGTTATCGATCTCCAATATTCAGCAAACATTGCAATTTTGCAGTAAACAGCACTTCACAGAATATGCTGCATTTGTTGCTATCTGTGAGGAAATATGCTTATTCTTTGGCAAACTATGCAATTACTCTGCAACCCCAAACAGGTTATGAAACAGTCATGCCCCCAATAACATGTCAAATCATTGTCCATTGCAGAAAACTTGAAATTATAAATTTTAGAAGTATTTACATATATAAAATTGTTGAGTCCTTTTATGTAAAGTATTTCTTGAAAGAGGTAATATGGGTACCAGAGAACATGATCTCTTCGCAGTACTAATTTTTGAGCAGTATAGTGATTACAGTGATGTCAGACATATTTCCCCTACCTCTGGCAATTCTAAACTCCACCGGATCAAATAGTTTCACTTTTGCAGACTTCTGGGCTCATACACATTGCTGTTATGTTTAATAAAAGATACCTGCTCTCGAAACAAACACTGAGGGAAATGGGATAATTTATGGAAACTTCTACAGAATTTCATGCTCTTCATTTCTGTATATGCTTGATAAGTATATGGTACATTCCAGTCGTTTATGGACATGCTATTAAAGATTACAGATTCTACTCTCTCAAAATGCAGCTATGTTTGCTTGCAACATTTTCTTTTACTCCATTATTTCCCCCAGTGTATTATTTTATTGCCTATTATTTATTCATTACAGCTTTCTTTTTTGATTCATATGTTTAACATGACTTAAATCAGGGCTCTCAGGGACCTGAGCTTCTGGGTCAAATACATGTGAAATTCTCAAGGAACATGCTGTTTATCCCTGTGAGGCATCTCTGTGACATGTCTCATTTCCCATGGATTTACTTTAGCATATCATTAATTATATCATTGAAAAAGTAATTTGTCACTACAGCGTTCTAGGACAATGTCAGGGTTTCACTTTGTTGACCCTTATTGTCTACCATACTTTTGGCATTGAGATACAAGAAAGTAAGGGCAATCATATTTACATATAGAGTATTTCAGTACAGTAATAAATTCCTAAACTTCTGATGGAGAAAAAGAGCATTACAAATATTAGCGCTGCACCTTGATTGAAGAATCCTATATAACTTTGTCAGATTGGAATCCGTAAATTAGGTACCATGAAAATATGCCACTTTGCAGTAATTTCGAATTGCCAAATTAATTTTATTTGAATTTTGCAGCTGCTATCCATGATGGAGTGGTACACGAAGGAACTGCGAGACCCAATGATGGCAGATCCTCCATCATGGTTCCAGTCTTTCTGTCTGTGTGAGCTTTTTCTGCAGCTTCCATTCTTCTTTCCAGCTGCCTATGTGTACTGGAAAGGTTAGTATGTTGACGTCTTGTGTTAATTCCTGAAATATTATTCATTAACAGAGAGGATCAACAAAGATGATCTGGAAACAAATTATTGAAGTCTATTATGAAATGCAAAAAAAAGTGAAAAGTATTTTTGTTCAGTGCATGTGCACAGCTATGATGTCTCAGTGGTTAACCCTTTCACCACTAAGTAACTACAAGGGAAGACTACCATTCAACACTAAGTAACTTTCAAGATCTTAAAAAATGTAGGCAACATATTTTCAGTGACTTATATAAATTTCATTTCTTGTGATAGGTATACATATTTGGTACCATTGTAAAGAAGACAAATTCAGGTTTCTGAAAATATTCTCATAAGCAAGTTTATTCTCACACAGATGATTATACAGGTAAATCAAAAGGTAAGTTAAAGGTGTTTTCACTGTATTCTCCATAAAATGTTGAATAAAGTGTTTAAGAGTAATATGTGGTCTGTTTTTGATCCATTGTGGTGTTCTTACAAATCATGGCTTGAATAAATGCAATGTTGACTCAAATTCAAGCAAATCCAAAGGTGTGTTAATGATATTTCTACAGGTATTTAAAACCTGAAGTATACAAGGTTTTAAGTTCATTTCAATGGAAATAAAGATGAAATAATAAAACACACGTTTTGACTCTGAACCAGATTAATTTAGCAAACATCCAAGGCAGTATTTTGTGCAATTTGTCACCTTGAAGATTTTGACTGGTATCATCACTGAAATGCAGGTAGCGTTTTACCTGGACAAACCTGTCACGTGACATAATTTCTCCAAAATTTGATCCAACAAGCCAGAATTTCTCACTCTTATACCAATACAGTTCATCTCTGTCAAATTTCGTAACTTCCATCAATATCAACAGGCCATAAAATGCCTTTTATTTCTGATAATGTGACATCAGTCCAAACACCTTTGTGTTGATTTGGGTCAGTCTCTCGCTTCAGGTGTGTGCATTGGTATTTGTAAATCTTGCTATTTCTGAAAACACTGTCGCTATAAAATAGCTGAAAATATTCAAGAGGTGTTCTTGATCCATCAAATACTTGTGTTGGACCTACATGTTCAGAAAATGTGTGAATATTACGTTCCGATGGAGATTTTGTCCACTGACAAAATTCAGGTGTCTCGTACACATCGGCGAGTTCAAAACCTTAAAATTCCTCATCGTTATCACTGTCGCCAACAATATCACACCACTCTTGTTGTAATGTTCCCTCTCTTCTTGATTTATCTTTACAAGATGAAAATTGCCGGTATTTTCAATTATTTCGTCCCCAGATAATTCTGATTCATCATCATACGAGTCCGCCATTTTGAATGTACTTAGGCGACTTCGAAGATTACATTTATAGATAGGAAAAAACCCCTTTCTTGTAAAGAAACTACCTTAAAGTCGGAATGTATCCAAATAGTATGCAAATGAATCAATGTACAAATTAAATATTTACTATTGGGGAATCCCAGACATTGACCAATTGGTGAATTTATCGCCAAAATGAGACAAGTATGTCAGACCGGAATACCGGTCTACAGTGGTGAGCGGGAGTTATTGTTCTGGACCAGTTTACCGGTCTGCAGTGTTGAAAGGGTTAAACTTCTGGACTTGCGTTCAGTGTGTTACAGGTTCAAATCCTACCCAGACTAGCCTGGCATTGTTGGTCATGATTTTTCTTAGTGCAGCACACTTTATTTGTGTTGCATCAGCTGAAAACACTTTAATATTCTGAAGTGCTGTTAAACACCAGTCAACCTGTGATGAAATAAATCTAAATCACACGCGCGCACTTTGCATGCACCAATTGCAATTCCTCATTTCAGGTGCTGCAGGAAACAGATGGTTCCGAATTCCAGCCATTGTTTATTCAACCCATGTTGTTACCACAGTCATTGCTATTGAGTACTATATCATGATGAATGATTTTAGCCAGTTATTGCATGCAGGACCAAGGGATTTGAGGGAACGTGTGTGGCTTGGCCTGATTTATTTCCCTTATCTACTTGTCCCAGTCATGATTCTTCTTGATGCCTTGTTTAGCAGTGTGTGGCATAAACCAAGCAAAGAGAAAATGAAGTGATGTTCTGCCAATTTGTTTTTAAGTGCCAAGACCAAAACAAGACAAAAAGAATTATAAACACCAGCAAAGTTTAAGTTTTTTATGATGCACTTGTAAAAATTAATTAACAGAAATTTTGCTGAATAGTATATCATTCATTGCATGTCTCAGATACATGCATTGCATTGTTTTTTTTTTTTTTATATCTCTGCCATATCTGTGGTGGGGGCATATAGTAATAATCAATGTCCTTTTGTCACATCATCAAATTTATGTGTTATATAACATTTGTAAGAATTGATGGATTGAAACCAAATTTTATATGAGATTTGGCATTAAGAAAATGGAGGTCAAGTCTAATTTTCATCTTTTTCCAAAAGAATTTAATCGATTTATGGCCTCATTTGTCCTGGAACTTTGTCCATCGCTTACACTATAATGGCAGGTTCATCTGTGTCTAATGGACACATTTCTGGTTAAAGAAGAAAGGAGTTGAATGGTTTCCATTACTGTATACAATATTGCAGATTGTTTAAATGGAGTTTACTAGTGTATAATGTTGTCTTAGATGACCTCTATAAATGAAGCCATTATTATTGTTATATTTATAAAGTTCATGTATGTTTAATTGTCTGTAAAGAAAATGTGCAGCTTTAGCTTGGAAATGGTGTGACATTAAGTCCAACTCACTTCTTGCTTATTTGATGATGCCAATAATGTTCTTTGTACTAGCTCAGTGAAATACTTTATTGTTAATTTTATAATACAAGTATTGATTTTGTCACTTTCCAGGCATCAGATTGTCAAGCGATATTTTAATGTTATATTTTTTTATAATTTTATATCTATTAGAGCATAATAATTTTGTAACCATAATTTATTCATAAAAATCCTTGACACTGATTCTTCTAATTAATGCATGCTAATTTCACATCTTAAATGTGTCAAGAATAATAAATCCCCTCCTACAGGCTTTTAGGATACTTCCATCCTCGGTATACTGTTGGGGGAGGTTAAAGATTTGGTGCACAATGATCTCAAAATTTTTATCCATCTGAAAGGATGGTATTAGGAATGTTGACAGGATTGCTTGATAATTGATTATAATGAAGACATGAAGAGAGACTGTGGTGTAGTGCTTCATATTTATAGGTTAAATATATAAAGGATGCCTGCCAACAAAGGACAATCTTGTGGCCCCAACTGTCCTCTACAGACAGGTTTCACTGTATGCTTGGAACAAACAGTTAAATATGACAAATTTTAAAGTCAGTTGGGTTTTAATGGCACTTGAATCACATCATTCTCAATATGATGCCAAGGAAATGGGAGCCAAGTGCCTTTCCCAAGGGCACAAAGAGGTAAATAATTTTCTGTTGGAAAGGACCACTGTATATAGTTTCAAATGAAAACAAAGTATTCTATGAGATTTTTGCTCAGTCTGTATTGAGTAGGATGTATATTTCTTTCCCATGGTAATATGCAATAGTTGAGGTGATTAGTTTGAGTAGTTGAATATGTAGTATTTATTATGTGATATATTGAAAAATAATGTAAATATTTTAAATATTTAACAATATAAAATTATAGTGGTTTGTATATTTTTTGACACTCTTTTTGTTAAAAAACTTGTGCTGTACCTTTAGATTTTTGTCTAATAAAAATAAAGTTTGTGAAATAAAAACTATACTTGTACTCTTTTTTTCTATGAATGAATTCATGCCAGTAAAAACCTGAATTGTACTCCTAGTAAAAGAATGCCCTACCACTCAGTCACCTACCCTTGAGCATAATGTATGAATTCTTAGTCAAACTGACTCAAATACAATTTTATATAAGTTAAGTGTTTAATGGTGGCCAGAAACAGAAAATTCATAGCTACCTGTAAACAGAAAAGGAACACGAGTACCACATATGGCAAATTATTTGCTTGTCTCATGATCTTCCCTTCTAATGACTTTTGAGCTAGCAACTCAACTATCGTCTCATGATCTTCCCTTCTAATGACTTTTGAGCTAGCAACTCAACTATCATATGATATGGTGTAGACCTGGGTAGAGTTTTATTAATAACTGGTTTAAAAAGTAACAGCTAGGATATAGAAACAGGCAGCTGACTGAAGTTATCCCTTGTTGTGACCTTTACCTTGAGGCACAAGGGAGAGCACACAAGACAGTTTCAGATCAATTTTGGATAGAGGTCGCCAGTTTATATTTTCCATTGCCATGACCTTGACGCAGGTGGCATGGCTTTGGTATGTGACACACTGTCTAGCCATGAACATAACAGGTTAAAGTTTATTTAAAATATCCAATATGGTTGAAAAGTTATTTTCCAGACAAGGATAATGTCACAGAATAGTGTGCATGAAAATAAAGTTTGCATTATATTTGAAAAAAAAAAATATAAATCAGTTTCATTGCCACATACACTGTTACCCACAGTGTATTGCTTTAATCATTGCAATTTTGAAATGGTGACTTCTGTTTACTCACTGCAGCATGTACAAAGCAGCAGAAATTGGAAGGGGGGGGGGGGCAGTTATTTACATCAAGTTCTCTGCCATGAATATGACATATCCATATATCCATATTACTTGTAGTACAGTGTTCCTCTGTATCATCACAATGCAAATGAACCTTGTCAAAAATCTGTCCACTTTAAAAAAGCAACATTCAGCTTTAGAGCTATGTAAAACTTGATTCTCTTTTGCTATCCCTTACATATCACAAAATTGTTTAACATGTTGAATGTTTCATAATTTATTCAAAATTTGTATTAAATCAGACTTATGTCACATACTGTCTGTAAGAAAATAGTCTGTTTCAGGTTAAATGTTTTATAACTGAACAAACAAGTTGAATTCATTTATATCTTGTACACATTAAACCATGAGAAATGTTCTGAGTTTTTATAATCAAGGGTGACTACTCTTGTTGTAGACAGATTTATAAATGAACATGATTACAATAATATACAGTAATTTGTTGGTAGGGAGGTTCCCATGGGATCCATTAGCAGGTGGGGAGATGACCTCGCGAGGTCATGCCTTTATCATTTGTCAGTAGTGGTGGATAAGAAGTATCTTTGGTAACCACCAGGATGCAATGACATATATGTTGATGGTGTATATATATATATATATATATATATATATATATATATATATATATATACATACATACATACCACATACATTAAAAATAACATGGCTTTTAAAGTGTTGGTATAAAGTAATTTGATATACCAATACTACTGGTATATCAGATTGTGATCCGCCCATGGCGCAATAATACGCATACATAAACATTCTTGGATCTGTGTGGTGTTGGGTCTATTCCTAAGATCAATGATGAATTTTCACTCATTAATCATTAGTGATGTATGAAAATAACAAAAAAAGTAATAATAATCCCCATTTTCTAAATTAACACAGTACACAATTTAATTGCAATCCTTTCTTTTTCCGTTTCCCCCTCCCCTCTCATGCACAAGGGACAAAATATGCAGAAATCTGGAGTGAGAGAGAAAAAGAAATTGGGCTGGATAAAAAAACATTGAAACTGAAATTGCACCAAGTAACCTACAACATCGTCCTTCATAATGGTATGTTTACACTTCTCTTGGGACCTATCTAAAGTGTTTATATTATCAATGGTACAAAGTTGCAATTGCTGGTCGATACAGTAAGGTAAATATCTTGGTTACGGGGCAAACGCATAAGTAATGTATTTAAGGCTTTGTTGATGTTGTTGTTTCTTAAACCTATTATAAGGTTCTAAAAATCGATTATTATTAATTAAATATGAAAATATCCAAGGGCCGCCCCCCTCATTCTCTCTCTCTCTCTCTCTCTCCTTTGACCATTGTATCAAGATAGGGGCGAAAATCCATGAAAAGACAAGAATAGCAGATTTTCACTTGTGTAATACCACAATGTGTCTGGACCTATGAAGAATGATGGTAAATATTAAGTCAAACCGACCAAAGGAAGAGAGAGAGAGAAACAAACTTTTATGGTTGGTAGTAATGTTAAATAAAGCAGAATAATGACTTAGATCCACTTTAAATATATTAAAATATTTTAATTACCTCTTGTTGGTTCATCATTTCACTTAGATGCTATTCCACGCTAATTTCCTTGTGCCTGTACGTCAATGCATTGACAAGCATTCAGTATTCAAGAATCTATATATCCATAGGCCTAGTACTCTACTTTCTTCATTAAAACCGTCTTTCATGTATAAATCATAAGTGTAACTTATATTGATTTAATCAACTTGAATAAAAATAGAAGCTCAGAATTGAAAACTATCAACTTATCGATATGAAAAGGTGATTGTGAATAGGCAGAAAAAGACAGAACTACATTTTGTAGCGGACACACTCGGCAGGGATGTGAGTTCATTCACCCAGTCAATACACAGTTGCCTCTCATCAATCTCTGTTCAAATGGCAGATATATGTATTTGTGATGTAAATAAAATATATGTATAGCATGTACACTGTATCAATGATATACCACTCATATAAATTTTTAATTAAAAGGAAACTCTGCAAGCCTCCTTTCCTTTTAATGAAAAATGTATGCATCTCATGGAATATCATTGAAACAGCGTACATACTATATATATATATATATATATATATATATATATATTTATAGTTATGCTCATATGCTCTTAAAATAAGAAAATAAGTGTCAGAAAAGAGTGAAAAGCAACAAGCTCTTTAAAATTCAACTAATAATTTAATTGATTTCCCTTGAATACAAAGTGAAAATGAAAAAAAGAACTTACGGTATTGCAAATTAGATCCCAAAATAATCCTAGAATTAAAAACACAAGTCCTAATAATTTAAAGTTCTGAACAAACCTTAGTAAACGGGTTCGAACCCCGACCGAGTCATACCAAAGACTTTAAAAAATGGTACTAACAGCTGCCTCACTTGGCGCTCAGCATTAAGAGGTTAGTGTTAGGACTTGTCGGCCTGGTGTCAAGATAATGTGACTGGGTGGGACATCATGCCACATGTCTGCAGCATGATGCCCCAGTGCTAGACATCACTATAAACTGTCACACTGCAGACATTGTAGCGATATGACTGAAAAATTGTTAAAGCTACATTAAAAATCTAAATCACACACACACACAAACCTTAGTAGAAATCCAAATTAACTCAATGCTGAAGTGTTCATTGGCCAAATCACCCATGAGTGATATAGAACCGTTCGACATAAATGGTTCATAATTCCCAATATTAATATCAGACTGGGGTTTGTTTGACCCAACACAAGTATTGCTTTCAGTGACCTTAACCTCTTAGAAATAAGAGCATTTGGAATAGGTTTTTCTTGATTCTTTTGCTTGACCCAACAAATGTATTGCTTTCAAAACGCGACTGTGACATTGACCTCTTAGAAATTAAAGCATTTGGAATAGGTCTTTTTTTACTCTGTTGCTTATTTTTCAGTTTGTAACAATCAGAAATAATATGCTTTTTCTTTCTGCAATAGGTAAACATAGGAAGAGATAAGGACTTCTAATCCATCTTGTCAGAAAAAAACTTGATTTCTAAAAGTTGTGGCAGTTTGAAATTTAGAAGTGTTCATATTAGGCAGAAATAGCTTTTTAACAGAAGAGTGCTGAGTGGAAGACTTGCTCACAAAAGAAACTTTACGAGCTAAGGAATACTTGACAGCTGTACGAGCAGCATTTTCTAAAGTTTCAACCTTAAGCTCATCAAGGTAAGTCTTAACGTCACTATGAATGCAAGTCTTAAACTTTTCAACCAATATGAGTTGTCTGAGATTTTATTTTCATAATCTTGACCAACTTTCTAAGCTAAGCACCACCTATCAAATAACTGCTCTTTTCTCTTGCAAATTCGACATGAGTTTGTCCAGTTTCTTTTTTTTGTAGTTCATAAACTTGCATTAATAAGCCTCAGGTACCAACTCATAACCCTTCAAGATGCATTCCTTAACCAGATCATAATCAGCACTCTGTTGTACTGACAGAGAAGCGTAGATGTCACAAGCTTTTCCAAAAAGTGCAAATAACAGAGTTCAATGCTCTCTTGGCCTTTTCAAATTTTCAGAAATTTTTTCAATATGAGGGAAATATTTAACTACTTATATTTCTTTAAAATGGGTTAGTAACATCAAAACTTGAATTTGTATGTAAAGTGGAGCATTGCGTTTCACTTGCCAGCTCTATTAATCTAAATTGAAATTCCCTTTCTTCCTTTTCTCTTTTCTATTTCTGCATTTGCATTTGTTTCTCCTCTTTCTCCAATTACATTTGCATTTGTTTCTTTCCTCTTTCTGCAACTGCAATTTCCTTTCTCTTTCCCCTTTATCTAATTGCATTTGTTTCTCCTCTCTCTCTCTCTCTTTCTCTGTCTCTCTGTAGCTGCAGTTATCTTTCTTGAAGCTCAAGGTTTCTTAATTCTGTTTAAATCTTGTATTTTAATTTCAATTCCATAACCAAAAGTTAGAGCCAAATGGAGACTGACTAATCAAAACCAAAGCACTTTTATCCAAAATATTCTTTTCTACCAAATACTGGACCAAAATATTTTTTATATTTTGCTTCAAAGAAGCCTTTGCCTCAGAAAGATCATATTTTCTAGCAAGCTGAAACAATTCATCCTTTTTCAAGGAGTCTAACTATTCCTGGGTAGGATCTGAAATAAGGCTCGCAACTTTAGATGACATTGTAAAAGCTTTTTGGTTTCACTAAAGATTTCTAAAATGTGAAATAATACCTGGGACTTAGGTAATTCCAAAACAAGGTCAATTTAAATTTCAAAAACCAGTTTTCTGAAATATGTTAGAGAAATTCTTATCCCAATAACGCATGCCCAATTTTCTGTTATGAGTCTATGCTCTTAAAATAAGTAACAGAAAAGAGTGAAAAGCAACAATCTTTGTAAAATTCAATAAGTAATTGATTCCATAGAATACAAAGTGAAAACAAAAAAAAGAACTTATGGGTATTGCAAATTAAAACCCAAAATAATCCTAGAATTACAGACACAAGTCCTAATAATTTAAAGTTATGAATGAACTTTAGTAGAAATCCAAATTAAGTCAACACTGAAGCACTGATATGTCTGTGATGACCTGTATAATGCTGATGTGACAACAGTATTTTGTTGAAACACAGTAATACAATTCCAGGTTTGAATTCACTATAAATCCTTATGAATGTCTCTGTCAAGATTATTGTTTGCTTTTTTTATGAGCACTCTGTATTTCGAGAGAAAATTCACTTGAACAATTTGAAGAAATAAATTCCAGCCTCAATGAATACTGAACACAACAATAATACAAATTGATTCTGTTAGATCTTAAACATGAATGAACATTTTTCTCCAGTAACAAGATTATATAGTCTTCTACTTGATCTAAGGTTACAATTAACATTTCCTTAAAAACAAAAAAATTACCTAATGGAAAATAACCTTCTAGAAAGTTCTTGATATTTTACCCCAAAAAAAGTGTTTGCTGTATTATGAGTGGTCTGTTACTAAAATGATAATATATAACCTGGACAACGTAAGGTAATAACCTAGAACAAGACCCAAATAAACGTTTACTTCTATTAATAATGATCCTGGTAATAAACCCATACACACAGAATATTTTTGGTATGTATGATGTTTAAAGAATAAAATATAAACAATGTCAATAATTCAGGTCAAGTAGACAACAAACTCGATTTTGGGCAAGTCCAACACACAATGGTACATTACAACAGCATATAATGTAAAATCGATTTTAAAAAGTACTAACAAACAAGCAATGCAAATTAAATATGCATAACACTATCTATCTATCTATATATATATATATATAGTCGCATACCATGTCCCCCGGTCAAACCAAACAATATGTAACAGGACAAAACTCGATGGGGCTAGATCTAGCAAAGACACTTAACACAAACATGTGACTGTAATGTTTATTTATAATGCAATCGATGATAACTGGATCACTGAAAATTACAGATAAAAGTAATGTGTACAATATCTACAACATTATTATTTTACATTATGTTAAATTTTTGCTTGTGACTGAGGGACATGGTTACGGTATGTGACACACCATTTTGTCATGATATATCCCCAACCGTTAAAAAGTTATGGCCCTTAGCAGCAGATGTTAACATACACAGGAACAATGCCAAATCATAATATGCCTGACCTAAGGCTTGCATATAAAAAAGCAAGAGTGACAACTTGTCTATTTATACACACAACCTCATGCACTCCACCTAATTAACAAGCCATCATTTGCCTGACTTAAGGCTTGCATATAAAAAAGCAAGAGTGACAACTTGCCTATTTATACACACAACCTCCTGCACTCCACCTAATTAACAAGCCATCATTTGAACTAGAGTGAGATGGGAATCCCAAATGCGGGCAAGAATTTTGTAAGCAGACACACAGTTTTGCTGAGTTCCTGTTGGCAAATTCAGATCTTGAGGGTAGGATTTCCCTATTCACACCAACACATATGAAGAATTCATTTTCACATTTCTTTAAGTAAGATGCTGTGTTTTGAAACCATAAAGAGGAAATATCATGGATATGTCTATATTAGTGCATTCAAAATATTTATACACAAAGTTTATGGTATTTGGATCAGGTTTAATGTACCTGGGAACAGATTTGGCACTTCAAACAAAAAACCTTGCAAATCACCGAACCAAAACACACAACCATGGATAATACCCTTTACTTAAGCACACGAAAAAAGATAAACCAGCTGTTGATAGTTTTCACCAGTACAAAGATATTGCGATAGAAGGAAATATTTTTGATATGGCATAAGATACAGTGAGGCCATCAAGCTGAGTCATATTTGCCATTTCAAACAAGTTCTAATTCCCTAACTCTGACCAAACATTCAGTTTTGCCCGTCTGGGGTTTATCACCATTTTTCAGGGTAAGATACGTAGTACGTAGTAGAGGTGGAGGTAGAAACCGGGAAAACCCTGATAACTGCATTAGCCACCTGGGGCCCTGCCATTCAGTTTTGTACGTATTACATGCACCCTCTATCCAAATATTTTTACACAAAGTAGTAATAGAATTTGAAGCAGAATTGGGTTTACATTTGGGAATATCCACCCCCAAAGAAAAAACCCCACCTCAATAGTTCTAATCTCACGGGTTACAAACAAAACTGAATAGTTTTGGTTTGAGTTTGGTGCAAATAATGAGTCGGACATGACAAAGGGCCACCATGAGGCCAAGATATATTAGTATGCCACATCAAACTCCTCTTTCTCTGACTCGGAAAAAAAACAAATTCAATTTTGTGTTTATTACATGTAACCCATCTTCATCACCCACTTCATCTGGTAGCATGCCCCAGTACCCATAGCTGAATACAGTACTTAGAAATCTACAGAAAAGTGGGGTAAAAAAGTATCCTGTACAAATTGTCCATAAAATAACAGCTGAATGAATATTTAAAAATTCAACAAATTGGTGCAGGTTTAAGATCATAAACACCTCTTATGAAATGTACAAGGAAAAGGATATGATGGTGAGTTAACTTTTTTGATATGACATAATACTGATATCACATCAGTTTTCTGAAAAAGAATGCATGCATGGTCATTTTACAAGGTCTCATACACTTTTGATGATTTATCATTTTCTTTCACATGACTGTTATTGCATTTATTATGATTGCAAAGGCATTTGTCCTCTTCATTATTTTTTCTTCTAAAACCTGGAACCACTTCATTAAAAATCCAATCTCTCCCCTAGTTAATGGGATGCCAATACATGTACATCTAAGTAAAAAGAGATATCAGTCACGTCATAATGATTATGTCAGATTAAACTTCACAAACAGCGGTCTATCTTAAACAGTTCTGTCATCACCAGATTAGATGAACTTTATCATGTATTTTAATTTCAGACTAAATTGCATTTATAGCAAAGGTACCTTTGAAACTTGACCAAATTTATTTTAACCATGGATTCATTGGTTTTGTCTTATTTTTCTAAGCTTGAAGTTGTAGAATACTATTATGAAACTAAAAAAATACAAATTAATGACATCACTGTGCACATGAATGTCACTAATAGATTATCAGTATCAAAATTAAATGCACACTATTAACCTCACTGTCACTTGTGTTGCTGATTATGGTGCATGAAAACTTCAATACACACCACTGACCTCACTGTTCCTTGTGTTGCTGATTATGGTGCATGAAAACTTCAATACACACCACTGACCTCACTGTCGCTTGTGTTGCTGATTATGGTGCATGAAAACTTCAATACACACCACTGACCTCACTGTCGCTTGTGTTGCTGATTATGGTGCATGAAAACTTCAATACACACCACTGACCTCACTGTCCCTTGTGTTGCTGATTATGGTGCATGAAAACTTCAATACACACCACTGACCTCAGTGTCCCTTGTGTTGCTGATTATGGTGCATGAAAACTTCAATACACACCACTGACCTCACTGTCGCTTGTGTTGCTGATTATGGTGCATGAAAACTTCAATACACACCACTGACCTCACTGTCCCTTGTGTTGCTGATTATGGTGCATGAAAACTTCAATACACACCACTGACCTCACTGTTGCTTGTGTTGCTGATTATGGTGCATGAAAACTTAAATACACACCACTGACCTCACTATCACTTGTGTTGCTGATTATGGTGCATGAAAATTAAAATACACATCACTGACCTCACTATCACTTGTGTTGCTAATTATGGTGCATGAAAATTAAAATACACACTATTGACCTAACTGTAATGTGATTAGCTTGTGCAATATCCTCAAGATTCTACTTTCAATGTTTGGTTACATTTATAAAGTATAATTTTACAACATAAAGATGGAAATTTCTGTCATGAATATTATCAATTGCTGCACACCAAAATAAGGTCACTGTCATGAATACTATCAATTGCTGCACACCAAAATAAGGTCACTGTGACATGAATTTCAAGCTTTCAAGCTAATTAGTATCAATTCATTCCTTTTTGTGAGTATCAGTTTATGAACAATGACATTTTTATCAAACACCTCCCTCAAGTATTTACACACAGCAGGGTCCAAAAACATATACTGCACTAAAAGTGAGGACACAAGTTACCGAGGGATCTCTAAAAAATGAAGGGGGGAATAATTGTTAAATTTTCCCAGCTAGACATCAAGAGGACCATGGATGGCGAGTGGGTAGCAATGCTATTTAGTGGCTGAAAACTTGTTTTATAATCTTCTTGGGGATAAGTGTCAATAAATGATATTTTCTAATGAAATTGTTTCCTTTGCAAAATAAATTACCTTTATTGTCAAGATAACCAATCTCTCAAAGATCATAAAAACATAACTCCAAGAGGTTCAATGTGTGTCTCTGTGTACCTGCAACACACTGTTCATTATGTCACTGTTTTTCCTATTGTTATAAAAATTGAGACATTTGTTTTGAACCATTAATACTGAAACTCAATATTTTAAAATTGTTTTATTAGTGAAATAATTATGCTAGGATTTCATTGCAAGTAATAGTGAAACTTCTACTTATTCCTGAGCAAAATCTCTAAGTGCCAATTCAGTAACTTTAAGTTCACTAAAAACTTTGGAACTTGCTTCCAATAAACCGTATCAAACAAAGTTTTGAGTTCACTGGGTTGTCTTTCTATATTTGATCACATTTGTGAATGACTAAGATAATTTAAGTTAGTTTAATTGTTATTTACACAATAATATTTATAACAGTTTTTGAATGTTCAATTGAAGTGAGTCAACCTAACACATGACATTAACCACTAGCTTTTACACAAGTAGGATTTTCATACCTTTTAACTTTATTTATTCCATTCACTTTATTTTATAAGATACAAAGACATAATGTGATAATACAATGCAGATTTGCTTTTAACTGAGTATAACAATACAAGAAAGTGTGTGCAAATCAGAGATCAAAACACAGAAATAAATTTGCCTGCAGACATAGCTGTCAAGGTAGATTGACATGTTCATGTTTGAATACAAATAGACATATCACATTTATGATGATTACACTGAAGCCAAATTAAAATATACAACTAAAACACAAATTTCACTTGATAACACTTATTTCATTGCTATTTATTAAACTTTTGCCCCGGCAAGCATTAGTGAAATTTTCACTTATAAAAATTTTCATTTAAAATTATTTACAGTGTACTGATAATTATTTTTTGTAACGAAAGTTTAACACTATATAACATTTCCTATTATAAGTAGAGACACTAACTGTCCTTTCCAAGGATAAAATGAACAATATATCAGGGTTTCATTTTCCAACTTTGATTTGCGATTTTATTCATGTTTAATAAATAAGAGTAAATTCTTTGGCATTTTCAATATAACAAGAGGATCCAGAACTGCTCCTGTATTCTAAGTGGGTATGTGATTTATTCAGGCATTAGTTATTGAGGAAGCACTATACTTACTCTAAATTCATGGACGGGGGAAAAAATCATTCCACAGAAGAATCTCTCTTCACTTGGTCCTTAAATGTTTAGTTTGTAGCAAACATGAAATTCATAAAAATTGGCACCCCCAAATATGTGTACATTAAGAAAAATACTGAAATTACGGGATGCCAAATATTTTAATAAAAAATAGAGAAATGCTTCAACTCTGATATGAAAATAATAAACTTTAAATTACTGATGTATTGCATCTTAAGTCTGTAAAAATTCAACTTGGATATTAAGCAACAAAAGTCATCAAGAGAAAATCCATAGATATAATAGCTTTTCAATTACCAATAATTCACTAGTGAATTATTTTCAGTGATCCACCCTGTAAAATTATGATAAATAACAGTGAGAAATATTGATAGCGACAATTAGGTAGCTGGCCATGGATTTCATGCCAGCCAGCCAGCCCCTGACCTTTTAGTAAATTAGCATTGTACACATCAAGAAGTATCTACAAACCATGCAAAATGATTTTGTGGCCAAGTGTACTTGACAATCTGACCACATAAACAGTTTCAACACCAAGGTTAATTTAGGGTGTGGATGGAGGGATGCCAAATTGACCACATAAACAGCTTTAACACTGAAGTTAATTTAAGGTGTGGATAGACTGATGCCAAATCAACCACTTCAAGTTTTAATACTGAGGTTAATTTAGGGTGTGTCTGAAGGGATGCCAAATTGACCATATGAACTGCTTTAACATCAAGGTTAATTTATGGTGTGGATGGGGGGATGCCAAAGTGATCACTATGTTGAACTTCTGCCAAGTTGGCCTCAACAGATATGCCTAATGTATGTAATGAAGTAAATTACTGAATATTCCAACTAAATACCAAGTCTACAGATTCAACTGTGCCACATGAAACCTATTTTCCCAAACTGAAGAAAAGTAAACTTTGAGGGACACCTAGGCTTGATATATCATCACAAAATGCTCTGACAGGAATCTATCATTTGCTTGAAATGATAAGTATAATGACCAAAGGAGACCTTTATCTGGCACATTACAAGACCAAAGTAGACCTTTATCTGGCACATTAAAAGACCAAAATAGATCTTTATCCAGTACATTAAAAGACCAAAGTAGACCTTTATCTGGCACATTACAAGACCAAAGAAGACCTTTATCTTGCACATTAAAAGACCAAAGAAGACCTTTATCTTGCACATTAAAAGACCAAAGTAGACCTTTATCTGGCACATTAAAAGACCAAAGTAGACCTTTATCTTGCACATTAAAAGACCAAAGTAGACCTTTATCTGGCACATTAAAAGACCAAAGAAGACCTTTATCTTGCACATTAAAAGACCAAAGTAGACCTTTATCCAGTACATTAAAAGACCAAAGTAGACCTTTATGCAGTACATTACAAGACCAAAGTAGACCTTTATCTTGCACATTAAAAGACCAAAGTAGACCTTTATCCAGTACATTAAAAGACCAAAGAAGACCTTTATCTTGCACATTAAAAGACCAAAGTAGACCTTTATCCAGTACATTAAAAGACCAAAGTAGACCTTTATGCAGTACATTACAAGACCAAAGTAGACCTTTATCTTGCACATTAAAAGACCAAAGTAGACCTTTATCCAGTACATTAAAAGACCAAAGAAGACCTTTATCTTGCACATTAAAAGACCAAAGTAGACCTTTATCCAGTACATTAAAAGACCAAAGTAGACCTTTATGCAGTACATTACAAGACCAAAGTAGACCTTTATCCAGTACATTAAAAGACCAAAGTAGACCTTTATCTTGCACATTAAAAGACCAAAGTAGACCTTTATCTGGCACATTACAAGACCAAAGTAGACCTTTATCCAGTACATTAAAAGACCAAAGTAGACCTTTATGCAATACATTACAAGACCAAAGTAGACCTTTATCCAGTACATTAAAAGACCAAAGTAGACCTTTATCTTGCACATTAAAAGACCAAAGTAGATCTTTATCTGGCACATTACAAGACCAAAGTAGACCTTTATCTTGCACATTAAAAGACCAAAGTAGACCTTTGTCCAGTACATTAAAAGAATGCAAGTCTGGACCTATGCGTCGCATCTGGGTAACTTTGTTAGACAAGAACAATATGACTGTACATTTTTGAAAGGATGTGTTTGGTGTTTTGTGCCATTATACCATATGTATTTGATTTGTTTTGGTAAATATTTATTCCACCTTAGTAATGTTTATATTTGCATGTTTACCCCATACTATACACTAATTATTCATTATTCTGCTTGTATAAATGCCCCTCCCCCCTTTAAGTATAAGGGCTGTTCCATATTAACATGCATGGTACCCAGGGAAGGCAGGTTATTAAAAAAATATGCCAGGTTACTCTGATAACTAAAACAGGTCATATGAAGATGATGCAAAATCTATCTGTGACTACTCCATGTGCCTTCCCTGGGTCCCAATTACATTGTACTGGAAGAGCTTACAGCAAGTGCTTACGTTTAATATCCAGTAATGAAATTTGATCAAAAATGTACTATTTACACCATTTACCTGACCAATCTTACACACAACGTATCCAAAGATGAATGAATTCAAAACAAAACATGATCTGAAAGGTACCATGTCATTTGCAATTCTTCTCAATGTACATCTACATTTCTGAAGGAAAATGGGAGCAGCACATGCTGTGTCCCTGAGTCCAAGTTCTGTTTCTATGTTTGTCTCGAGTGGATCACATCAACATTTGAAAACTTTAAAGTACTTTTACCAAAAAGTGAGCTCAGTCTCGGAGACAAATACTTTATCTACTGGATCTTAAAGAAAGACAGTCTCCTCTCTTACTTTCATATGCCAGGTGCATCCATTAAGTACAATATGATAATACACGTTTTTAAATCATTTTAGTTTATCGAATCAATGTTTATTGAACATTTAACAAAAGTAAAGAAAAGGAAAACACACAGTAGGTTTAGTTCAAATTTAGCAAATCCTACAATGGATTTACATAATGCTGCAAATGATGTTTATTTCTAACTCTAGACTCGTATATTTTTCAGTTTAGTATGCTGTACTATCAAGATACACATGTCAAAGACAATTATTATGATACATTTATCAAAGACAATTATTGTGGTATATATATCAAAGACAATTTTTGTGTTGCATATATCAAAGAATTGTCATGATACATACATCAAAAATAATTATCATGGTATATACCCTATCAAAGACAATTATTATGATACATCTATCAAAGACAATGTGGTATATATGTCAAAGGATTGTCATGATACATCTATCAAAGACAATTTTCGTGGTACATACATCAAATAATGATCATGATACATCAAAGACAATTATGGTACATCTATCAAAGGCAATTATCGTGGTAAATATTAAAGAATTGTCATGATACATCAAAGACAATTATCATGACACAGACATCAAAGCCAATTATCATGACACAGACAGACGTCAAAGCCAATTATCAATGTACATATCTTTACATAACATGATGGCAATACCCAACTTTTCAATACTGGGGGCCAAGGAAAGCTAAGTGGTCTAAAGTGCTCTCCTTTACAGGTCACTCAAACATCTCACTGCTGTGAATTTGAGCCTTAATGACTCGACAAACGTGTGTATCTAAAAAAGAAAGTTTGACATTAGCTTTCCATTGGTTAGTAGTTCTTCCCGCATTCTTACTCCACCAAATATATTGGCTGCCATGTATGTGCTGAAAAATAGCACTGAACCCCACCAAAGTAAAACCGGTTGAATCTACATCAAAGATACTAATCCTGGCTGGCCCAATGATGGGAATCAAACCCAGTGTCACCCTTCTGGTCATGATTCCAAGGCCTTAAACACTGAGTCACTGTGGCTATTTTACAAAGGAAAAATCCAGAAAATCAGTGTCTAAGTAATTAATGTTTTATTGCTTCAATACTGTTACATGCATGCACAAATTTTACACTTTGCTTTAAAAAATACCTCTGAAATAAGAAAGTATATAGACCTGCTGTGAGTATTATTATAAAAGTCTTTTTTTTCAAAAGAAAATATTAATAAAATATTTATTCATTTAATTTCTTGACTCTAATGCTCTTAAGAAGTTTATTAATTTAAATATAGTACAGTGAAGACAATGAGTATATTTGTGAAGCACTTAGTGAATTCATTGACAAAATAAGTCTCTCAGGATTCATTGACAAAATAAGTCTCAGGATTCATTTTTCAAAAAAAGTTAATTATATTTGCTCATCAATGTGTGGGGGACTTGCTTCGCTGCTTCTCAACTTGATGTTTCTTTGACTTCTGCTGCTGGTATGCCATATATCGCGGTATATTCTTCATAATCATAGTTCTGAGTTCACTTGCAGTAACTGGACGTGTATCAAGATCCTGATGAACCATTTCCATAATCTGTTCTTCATCCTCTCTACAAAACCAAAACAAGCAAAGCATTTTAGACAAATTTTTTCTTGTCATGTAGATATACAGTTATAGAGTGGGGATTTGGACAGTTTCCATGTTCATTCTTAGACTCTATTATATTCATGCAGTAGTGTCACTTCCTCCACATACCCACCTCATGATACAGATCAAGATGGGGTTTGTAGCCTCTAAACATACTAGTCCTCTAACCCAGGCCTCAAGGCCTGATCAGGGCCCAGGCAGAGAATTCTTCTGTGAAAAATTGCAATGATCTACTCATCACAAGTTTTCATCTGGTACATTATATGGTTGACCTTATTTGAAACAAGTTTATTGATGAATCTCTTGATGCCCATATCCCCATTCCCATTCCTGGGGCACATCCAGTGGTGAAATCCAAAATCTGTCTGAAAATTTGTGTCACACAAATCCGTCAAATTGACAATTTTAGTGTAGTATGTGCCAAGAGTGCAAACAGAATGTACTGAGTAATTCTGATGTTGGGAGTGTAAGGAAAAGCGTGTGTTCCTACAAGATAACAGTGCCGTGAGGAAAAGCAAGTTTGATGCATATATTGACATGTTTGGGAAAATAAAGCAGAGACAGAGGGCCAGTGAGATATAGAAAGCCAGTGGAATCCACAGGACAGACTTCACTGCGTGTTCTGGCCATTGTAGGTGAAAGTCTTAAATGTGAGCATGGAAAGCAAAGGTACTGTGTTGAATTATGGAGCAAGAAAATAATTATTAATTGTGGCCATGTATAGACGATAATTTGTGTTAAATACATATATATTCCTGTGACTTACGGATGATAAAGTGTGAAAAATTCTTGGTGCAAATCTGTTGTGTGTGTGATACATAAGATATAACATTAAAATGGGGAAAACTGGACATTGGTGAGTTCCAGTTACAATGAAATAACAGAACTGAACAATAGAAAAGAGAGAACTGAATATCAGGATTGAAATTAGCTTTTATTATTCTTATTATTTCATTACTCATTTCGTTATCATCATGAGAGTAGTGCTAGTGTGAGTGTGTGCAATATTAGCGTTGTATGTTAATAAATGTTATACTGTGTAGTTTGCAACATTCATTTTCACTGAGTGATTGTTGCCCATCTTAAACATTCATCCACCCACCCCATCTTACGTATCTGAGTAGCTGTTTGTGGCAATTTGTGTAACAAAATTTTATTCAAATATATTCAAAATTGAGGCTGTAATCAAACATTTGGTTTTTTAACCTTCAAACTTCTCACAAAAGCCCAAAGGAGTTAGGTGGAGGGGTGAGAGTGGAGCTAAAACAAATACATGATGCGCCAGTTCATATCATGGTGGAAGTATTGCACTATATTTATAATATGTTTACAATAGGATTTTTGAGCTCTTCTCATTTTTTCTATCAAGATATTTTTTTCTCTACATGTTAATGTACATATTAATGTATATGCATACAAGATATGCATTAAATATTTATGGTAAATTTATTTTTGAGGCTGTCTTACATTTTAAAAAATGTTTTAGGAATTTGCCTGGTTCTTTATTTTTGGTTGTCTTATTTTCAAAATCAACTTGATTTTAACTTTTGGGTATCTTGATATTTTGTGGACAATGAACATACAAATAACTAGAAACATGTTTATAGAATACCAATGCCCTACCACCCTCTTCTTTGCAATATATAAATTTCCTAATCAAATTTTTTTTCGTGAAATACCAATGCCCTCCAACCCTCTCCTTTGCAATATATATAATTCAAACCAAAAATGTGTTCATAGAATATCAATGCCCTCCCACCCTCTCTTTTGCAATATATTGTTATGACTTTATGGTCATAAACTAAGTAACTGAAAGAAGTAAACCAACAAGTCTTGTAAAACTTAAATAATTTAATTATCAAAGTTATAAATAAAAATGTGAGAGGAACTTACAGTATTATGAAGTGAATCCAAAATAATCCTGAAAAGGTTCTATTAAAGTCCAAAATAATGTAAAGTTCCATATAAATTTCAGAACTGGAAATGTACCGGTCTGCTAAGAATAGTGACATCAAAATGGCATTGTCCAGAACTCCTCTGAATAATTCTCAGTAGTTCCAAAGTAATGTTATATTCCAATGCGCGCTTGCTATTTCCACTGAGCTGTCCAAACAAATTTTTCCCTCACAAATAATATTGAAGTACAACATAAAACAAATCTGCAGACATAATGTTATAACAGGAACACAAGAAATAAGAATGACTCCAAAATAGGAATGAATCTGATTGCTCAGTTCTCTCCTTATATACACCTTCAAGAGCCTATCATGACTTTATGTCACAATATATCCTATGTGACAGACCGTACTACTCAATTTAATATTTCAAAACACCTATTCCTGTGCATAATTCATCCAATGGGAATTAACTTAATTCTTCTAAGATACCACCTGAATGATCCTGAAAAAAGGGAAAAAGTTGGAAAAAGGCTGAATCTCATAAACATATTTACTAATAGTTCTATTAGTAGCAATTGTCAACATGTATGTATGTATCTATTTATAGATCCTATGCAATTTTATGCTCTTTAACATCTTAAACAATTACACAATTTCAACTAAAGATAGAAACTACAATTTACAGCCATAAATAAAAATTACAAGTAGATAAAATCATGTACCAGGAGTTTAAAAAATATAGATATATGGAACAATATAAATTTATAAATTTAAGAGCTGAGATATATAGTTTGATTGAAATAATCAGCAAAGTTACCAGGTTTTCTGGAAAATATTTTGTATATGTTCATAAGCATTAAACAATCTGTCTGAAAACTGATATCAAACCTACCTCAGGATTTTAACATGAGACCCAATGTTGCTAATCGATTAATAATGTTTTTTTATTCCATGTACCTACTCTTATGGACTTGTACTTGATGTGCCAGAAAGTTCATTTTATACCTCAGATGAATGAACAATAGCATAAGTTCAAAATGATTTACTCCTACATGTGAAAGGTAAAAAAGGGACATTTCACTTCAAATCAAAAGAATTTACTCCTTCATGTGAAAGGTAAAAAAAAGGGATGTTTCACTTCAAATCAAAAGGATTTACTTCTATGTGCGAAAGGTAACAATGGGGTGTTTCACTTCAAATCAAAAGGATTTACTCCTATGTGTGAAAGGTAAGAAAGGGATATTTCACTTCAAATGAAAATGATTTACTCCTACATGTGAAAGGTAAGAAAGGGATATTTCACTTCAAATCAAAAGCATTTACTCATACATGTGAAAGGTAAAAAAGGGATATTTCACTTCAAATCAAAAGGATTTACTCATACATGTGCAAGGTAAGAAATGATATTTCACTTAAAATCAAAAGGATTTACTCCTTCATGTGAAAGGTAAAAATGGGATATTTCACTTCAAATCAAAAGGATTTACTCGTACATGTGAAAGGTAAAAATGGGACATTTCACTTCAAATCAAAAGGATTTTCATCAACCAATACAATTTTGTGTATTTCACTTCAAATCAAACGGATTTACTCCTTCATGTGAAAGGTAAAAATGGGATATTTCACTTCAAATCAAATAGATTTACTCCTACATGTGAAAGGTAAAAACGGGACATCTCACTTCAAATTAAAAGGATTTTCATCAACCCAATAAAATTTTGTGTATTTCACTTCAAAAATCAAAAGGATTTTCATTAGCTCAATATAACTTTGTGTATTTCACTTAAATCAAAAGGACTTTCATCAATCCAATATAATTTTGTGCATTTCACTTCAAATCAAAAGGATTTTCATCAACCCAATATAATCTTGTGTACTTCACTTCAAATCAAAAGGATTTTCATCAACCCAATATAATCTTGTGTACTTCACTTCAAATCAAAAGGATTTTCATCAGCCCAATATAATTTTGTGTATTTCACTTCAAATCAAAAGGATTTTCATCAACCCAATGTAATCTTGTGTAAAATGGATAAAAGTAGGAACAATAAAGAAACTTTCTACATCAACACTGATAACCGTATATAGTCACTTATAAGTCAAGTAAAACTGCAAACAAGGATCCTGATCTGTTGTAGCTTAATGCACCTGCAGATCAGGGTCTATGTTGTTTGTTCTAAATAACACCCCCCAAAGACCCAGAGCTGCCAGCACATTAAGCGATGGCAGATCTGGGTCTGTGCGGTTTGCAGTTGGACTCTTCTTATAAAGTGTGCATATATGGTATCTTAAAAGGTAATTTTTGTTATGTCCACTCTCGAGCACTTAAAGGTGAAATGTTTTGTTCTCATTACCCATATCTGATTTGGAACTGGTCAGTAAATGTACATACATTTTATTTTTAGAAAATAAGTATTTATGACACGATAACTTATAGGCCAATAACAAATGATTTTAAAGCAGCTAACTGATTAAGCATCCGAAGAAAAATACATTTTGAAAACTACTAAAGTAAGATCAATAATTCTTATTATGGTTCTGGTTTGGTGTTTTACAGCTCAGTAACACTTTGAAATTTATATCATGCCAAGGCAAATGTGTGTGTGTGTGTGTGATTTGGATTTTTAATGTAGCTAAATTAACAATTTTTTTAGTCATATTGCTACGATGTCTGCAGTGTGACAGATATAGTGATTTCAAGCACTGGAGCATCATGCCACAGACATGTAGCATCATATCCCACCCAGTGACATTATCCTGACACCAGTCCTAACATTAACTTCTTAATTCTGAGTGCCAAGAGAGGCAGCTGCTAGTACCATTTTATGAGTCTTTGGTTTGACTTGACCAGGGTTCGAACCTGTGACCTCCTGCATCCAAGGCAGATACTCTAACCACTAAGCCACTGGAGTGGTCAAAAGCAGATAACTGACTAACTGTCTGAAGAAACATACATAGTGAACACTACTCAAACAAGATCAATAATTCTTATTTGGTTTTGGTGTTTTGCAGCTCAGCAACACTTTGAAAGTATATCATGCCAAGGCAAGTGGAGTAAAATCCTGCATACTGCAAGGCGATAGAAAAAAAAACTCAAAATATAAGGAACTCAGATCTAACACAATATCATCGACAATGGTATGGTAGTAAAGACTGATAAAACTAAATAGTTCTATTTACTGTCTCATATTTCAAAACTGAATTGCAGCTGCAAGTTGGCACAAGACCCTCCAACAGCCATAACAGTGTCAATGCATTTAAAATGTTTGTTGAATTGTCAACCATCTTACGTCATATTCAGCTTTGCATCACTCATGCCATAATTTCTGTCTTCTCAATTTGGTAGGCTTTTCTGAATTGCCAAATTACTAAGGCACTTTTAATGAATTTTCTCATATGCTATGCACAAGTATGGGTAATCAAACTGTACTAATAACCAAACACCATTTACTGGTATGGACACCGATTATAGTGTATAAAGTCAGGGTAATCAGATTGTACTAATAACCACACACCATTGACTGGTATGACACAGATTATAGTGTATAAAGTCAGGGTAATCAGACTGTACTAATAACCATACACCATTGACTGGTATGGACACAGATTATAGTGTATAAAGTCAGGGTAATCAGACTGTACTAATAACCACACACCATTGACTGGTATGGACTCAGATCATAGTGTATAAAGTCAGGGTAATCAGATTGTACTAATAACCACACACCATTGACTGGTATGGACACAGATCATAGTGTATAAAGTCAGGGTAATCAGACTGTACTAATAACCACACACCATTGATTGGTATGGACACAGATTATAGTGTATAAAGTCAGGGTAATCAGACTACTAATAACCACACACCATTGACTGGTATGGACACCGATTATAGTGTATAAAGTCAGGGTAATCAGACTACTAATAACCACACACCACTGACTGGTATGGACACCGATTATAGTATATAAAGTCAGGGTAATCAGACTACTAACAACCACACACCATTGACTGGTATGGACACCGATTATAGTATATAAAGTCAGGGTAATCAGACTACTAATAACCACACACCACTGACTGGTATGGACACAGATTATAGTGTATAAAGTCAGGGTAATCAGACTGTATTAATCACCAAACACCATTTACCAGTATGGACACTGATTATCATTTATAAAGTCAGGGTAATCAGACTGTACTAATAGCCAAACACCATTTACAATAGAGTGTATCAAGTCAGACCTGGAATTTTTTTCTGAGATGAGTTTTCAAATGTGGACAAGAGGGATGGACATTGCTTATACTAAGAGAATTGTCCTTCTGCACAGGAAAGTTCATATATATATTCACCACTTTGAAAAGAGGAAGATGTAGCAACCTTGTTTGACTGTTGCAGCATTTCCATTGGGAAGAGTCTTTGCTACTATGTATTGATTTATTGATTGATTTATTTTTGTGATATCTAGCCACATAAAAACAGTATGAATTCAATTCTGTGTATAGGTTCAAGAAGAGTAGTCAGCTGCTATACTGACCCAAAAATAAATGTATATAATTACAATAAATGATAGCAAGAATTTTGCTTCTAATTGTTTTACTGAATACGTAAGAACAGTGACCACTTTTGCATATCTGCCATAACACAATGTGTCATGGTAAAAACACAATGTTTTACTCCCAAACACCAACCCCCAGGACAGTGTCATTTTCGAAAAACCTAATTCTCAGTAATCTTTGGAGAGAAAAATAATAAAAAGCAACAAAAAAAACACCTCACATCAATTTATGCCTGGACCATGTAGCATGTATAAAATAGTCCTCTTGAAGCTCACAAAAAACTATCGTTAGGACAAAATGTAATAGATGCAATTAAAAGGCAAGGTGGTCAGGTATAAACAAACACCATTTCACATATTGCTTAATTGGCAAAGAATAGGGTCATATGTTAGTCATATGTTAAGTCCTTTAAAGACTGCAGTGGGGGCAATCCATTAGACTAATTTGCATAGGAAAAGTTCACAATGTGGAAGAACCCAATTTGTTTTAAGTTATAGGTAAATCCAAGAGATGTATGTTGAAGAGCAAAAATTGATTACTCATCAAAACCTTGAATAAGAATGCTTAACCTGTTTATGTTAAAGATTATTGGTAAGTTTGTGAACAGTGGAAATGTTTCTTTGCAGTCAAATTTCACTCTATATATAATACCCAAAGAATGATTATTTCAGTCATTAGAATAGTGTTCAAGTGTGATTCATTTCTGAAGGGAAAACGTCAAAATCCATTTCCTATGATTCTGGAAGCAACAAGCTATCAGCAAAGCAAGCAAAGTCCAGGAATACTAATATCAGAACTGGCTGACAGAGTTTGACTTGTGAAGCACATCAGCATGGGGGAGTACTGAATGTTTTGCACATACTATGTACAACAACAAAACATTTCATTCTGGAATTTATGACAGTTGTCAAAATAGCAATATCACCTGTATGCAACATCAGGACAAACCAGGACATATTCAACATGATGAAATGAACATTCAGATTAGTTCTCTTTATTATTATTCGTTATCTTAATCCTGTGAGAATACCAAATATTAATCAACTCATCCTTTTCAGGATGATTTTAGCTATGAAATACATTGAGTGAAAGATGATAATAAGCATTCGCTCATGTTTGCACAGTTGATTTGTGTTGAAAAAGCATTAACACCCATACTGAACTGTGGTGTTTATTACTGCCGTATTACTTTTAAAGCCTTCAATTAAACATGTCCAAATACACAAAGTCAAATACATTAATCAATGATATGACAGAGACCAATACTTTCAGCAAACCTGACAAGCTAGGGAGGACTGTTACAATTGCTTTGAACCTGGGCACGACTTTGATGCCTGCAGACATTCTGTGAAAATCTGGTGCTATGACTGTTTGGAAGAATTTCTAATATTGTCTCCATTTCTTATTTTCATCAGTCAATATGCAAGTATTGTTTAATGAACTATTTCATAAAAATGAAGATCATAAAACATGGCTTGCTCATATTTTGTCACATGACCTAAAGACAGGAAATAACAAAGTGCACTGGTGGATTTTTTCAAAAAGGTTGGTCTCTTCAACCTGAATTCCAGTCTGAACAAAGTTTATTTCCCATACTGATGACAAGTATTTTTACAACAAATGACACAGAGGCTTTCTGTTTGTACTGAGTGAAAAACGGAATTACTTTAATGACACAAGATGTGACAGCCAGTCAGACATGGGCAAAATTAAATGCTTCTTCCACATTCAGGGCAGGGCTGATTAAAAAATGCCCCAACACAGTTATAGTAAAAGTCACATGGGTCATGCAAGCGCATTTACTGACATTAATTTAAAAACTAATTTTAGTTAAAATTTAACTGTAACATAGTTATAGTTGTCACATCTCTGTTTATGTTTGTAGTATAACTTCTTGCCAAATGCAAGCGTGGTCCCTCTTACATCATTATAGCGCATGACAAAAACCGGTTTAAACAGGATCACCATGCTTGCTTGACTGTACCTAAAAATGTCAAAGTATGTCATCACTGAATTTGCCATCAAGCATTTTTCGAGGAATTTATACAATAATCTTCGACGGAATTCTGATGAACAAGGCATGTAATAAAGTGAATAAATGCCATTTAAAGGTATGTGTAATCAAATTCTCCAAAATGATACCTATAGCTGCAAAAAGTGACTTAGAGAGCGTACATGAGCTATGTGAGTAGTACTATAGTTTATTTCAGGTCTAATAAATTCTGAAACAGTACATACTGTGTGCTTGGAGGTATGATTGAAATGGTAGGATGCTGAACTCCATATCTGTGTTGCTCCTGTCGTACAGCAGTGGACATCTGCTGCTGCCTGTCCTTCTTCTCCTGCACTGTAGGAGGTTGTTTCTGTAACAAGTGATGAAATGTTTCACAATCTTTCATATTAAATGACATGCTGATGATATATATATATATATATATATATATATATATATATATATATATATACAATAAACTGACAACAAACAGTGCAAAACTAGTATCTAACTAGCCTTGTTAGATACTAGTTTTGCACTGTTCATCGTCATTTTATTGCATTTAGCTTAATCAATCCCTGACACATGTGATCCCTTGCTGGATCCAGTGCACTTGAAAGGAATGTTACTTGCCATATGATTTGTATTCTTTATATATATATATATATATATATATATATATATATATATATATATCAGGGGCTTTCAAAACTGCTAAAAACTAGAGGTCAAGTCCTGCATTTTTAAATTTTTGTCTGGGAGCAAATCTGGCTTTCTGGAACACACCACTACATGACTCATGTCAAGCTCTCTTGTGCTTAAATTCAACTGCAATTTTTTTTCAAGGTGAGATATTATTGTTTTGAGCCAGGATAGATATTAATATTTAATGTTTTGTAAAGTAAATTGGGCAGAAAAATGGTGTTACCTTTTTTTAGGGGTAGAGGTGGTGATAGAGGTCAAAAGCAATGTGACTGTAAATTTTCTGCAAGGGATTCTAAATGTTTTATAATCTGTCAATTTTGTGAAGATCAGATATATATATATATATATATATATATATATATATATATATATATATATATATATATTACCATTTAGAAACTATATAAGCCCTTCTGCATGTTACTCAAATCTGTATTTCCATATTTAGGCCTAATTAACTTTTCTTCTTCTTCTTCTTAACTCTCTCTAATCAGCATGAACAGATCTTGTGAGAAGACTGTAAACCTTATATTATAAGACTGTGAGATCTTGTGAGAAGACTGTAGACCTTGCATTATAAGACTGTGAGATCTTGTGAGAAGACTGTAGATCTTGCACTATAAGACTGAGATCTTGTGAGAAGACTGTAGACCTTGCACTATAAGACTGAGATCTTGTGAGAAGACTGTAGACCTTGCACTATAAGACTGTGAGATCTTTTGAGATATTATTGTTTAAATAGTGATTTATCTATTATCACAATCATAATCATATTTGAAAATGATGATGGAAAAATCAAGTATTGATGAGTGTTGATTCCATATAGAAATTACATGCAAGTGACAACTGCAATTTGGGTGCAGCATCTGTTAACGAACTAAAATTAAAGCTTGCCAAGGCCAAACTTTTATATCTGAATGCAGAAAACAAATAACATAAGGAACCAAAATCTATACAACAATCATTAAAAACTGTTGATTAAAGATGTTACTCTCTGAAATCTGTCAGATGTGACTGCTTTGTAATGTCTATACAATACCCCACCCCAACAATGTTCACTATATCAAACCTCCACAATAAAAATCTCTTCATTTTCATTCAAAAATATCAATTCCACAAAATACACAATTCCAAGCATTCTAAGTACAAGCTAAATTTATAGAAGTTTGCTGTCCTAAAATTTACTGTAATGATGTAGTAATGCAGTTATTAATTGTACTGGCAGAGACTGGAGACAAATAATTATGCAAATCGATGTTTTTTGCCTTAAACTGCTTCACCACTTATGACAATACTTTGCTTAATTCCCACATCATTTGTGAAATATTTCCTTATATTTACTTTAAAAAAACCCAAAGATATCCTATATGCAACAGAACAGTTTTAAGCAAATCGTTGCACCTCCTATTGTTGTTTCACTGTCTTAAAAAAAGATTTGAACAATTCCTCAGTTTTGAGATCATGAACGTATAAGCAAGAGTCTGTTAGGCTAAGTACAGTATTGGGACTGATTTTTAATCTTATAAGCAAGAGTCTGTTGAGTTAGGTAGGGTATTGGGACTGATTTTTAATCTTATAAGCAAGAGTCTGTTGAGTTAAGTAGGGTATTGTGACTGATTTTTAATCTTATAAGCAAGTCTCTTTTGGGCTGAGTACGGTATTGGGACTGTTTTTAATATTATAAGCATGTTCAGTTAAGTACAGTATTGTGACTGATTTTTAATATTATAAGTATGAGTCTGTTGAGTTAAATACAGTATTGTGACTGATTTTTAATCTTATAAGCAAGAGTCTGTTGAGTTACGTACAGTTTTGTGACTGATTTTAATCTTATAAGCAAGAGTCTGTTGGGCTGAGTATGGTATTGTGACTGATTTTTAATCTTATAAGCAAGAATCTGTTGGGCTAAGTACGGTATTATGACGGTTTTTAATATTTTAATCTGCTGAGGGATTGCTTTTTTGGCCAACAAAAAAACCAGTTAGTGACAAAAAAATGAAAGACAATTTGAGAAGTTTAGTGAAACCAGAGCCTGGGTCTGAGAACTAGTTTCCTGCATCAACCTAGCATGGAAGATGAAAATGGGATCTTTCAATTTCATCAGTAAAGAGTGATTCCCATCAGACAGTTTTGTCATTTTCTAAATGACAGTTAAGAACAAATGAAATAATCCCTATACAGACTGAAAGTATACTGAGCAAGTTGAATTCTAAAAGTATATTCCTCCATCACCCCCAATAGTGTAGAACTATCCAGCAATCTGCAGCCAAACATTTAGCAAGACAGTGTACTACTGGACAGTGTACAACTGTCATGATGTAATGCTAATGCACAGTTGTCATGGTAAGAAGCTAATGTATAGCTGTTATAATGTGAAGCTAGATAGCGAAAACTCCAGGTTCTATTTGACAATGTGAGCCTTAATATGACCTCTCAGGATAAAATTCTTGGTGTAATCATAGATAACAATCTTACTTGGTCTATTCACATTAAACACGTTTCAAAAAAGGTTAATTCTTATCTTTGGCTACTGAGGAAAATCAAAACATACATTCCTCTTCAGTATAGGGTCATCTTTTATAAAAGTTATATTCAGCCATATCTGGACTATTGTAATGTAATTTGGGGTAATACCTCTAATTCCAACATAAAAACACTTTTAAGACTCCAAAAGAGAGCTTGCCGTTTAATTCTGGATCAATGTATAGACAATTTTCAGGATGCAATGAATAATATAAAGATTTTAACAATACATGAAAGAATATTTCTTAGAAAGGCAAAATTGATGTATAAAGTATCCAGAAAAGCCATTCTTATCTATCTAAGCAATATCTTTCACCAAAGATATGCTGATGGTACTCCAAATTTAAGGTCCATAAGAAGCAAAAATTACATTATACCAAGGCCAAAGAAAGAATTGTTTAAAAAAAGTTTTCAATATACTGGTCCACTGGTATGGAACAACATTCCCATTGACATAAGGCAGGCTTCTGGCATTTCTTCTTTTCATAATCAATATCTCAAATGGATGAAATCTTTAGAAAATTGAACAGTTCTAGTATAATAAATACTGTCTGCTTTTCTGTAATTTTGCATCATTTTCACAGTTGAATTTTTCAATGCAGGATGATATTTTATATTTTATATATGTTTATGTATTCACAGATGCCTGTGCATATGTTCCAGGCTTGATACTTTGATTTTTAAATTACTTAATTATTTAGTGTCAAGCCAGATTCTTCACATCATGTTGTATATACTGTATATATTGTACATAATGGATAGAAGGCCTCAAGGTAGATTAGTTCTGTAACTAATTGAGTTACCTTCTCTAACTAAAGTCTTTATTATTATTATTATTATTATTATTATTATTATTATTATCATTATTATTATTATAAGCTAATATACAGATGTCATAATGTGAAGCTAATGAACAGCTGTCATAATGTGAAGCTAATGTATAGCTGTCATAATGTGGACATAATGTGCTGCTATCATAATGTGAAGCTAATGTATAGCTGTCATAATGTGGACATAATGTGCTGCTATCATAATGTGAAGCTAATGTATAGCTGTCATAATGTGAAGCTAATGTATAGCTGTCATAATGTGGACATAATGTGCTGCTATCATAATGTGAAGCTAATGTATAGCTGTCATAATGTGAAGCTAATGTATAGCTGCTGTCATAATGTGAAGCTAATGTATAACTGCTGTTGTAAAGTGAAGCTAATGTATAGCTGTCATAATGTGGAGATAATGTGCTGCTATCATAATGTGAAGCTAATGTATAGCTGTCATAATGTGAAGTTAATGTATAGCTATCTTAAAGTAAAGCTAATGTACAGCTGTTGTAATGTGAGGCTAATGTATAGCTGTCATAATGTGAAGCTAATGTATAGCTGTCATAATGTGAAGCTAATATATAGCTCTCTTAAAGTGAAGCTAATGTATAGCTGTTGTAATGTGAAGCTAATGTATAGCTGTAATAATGTGAAGCTAATGTACTGCTATCATAATGTGACTATCATATTCAATACAATACCTACACATTCCACCCAAAATTAATTCAATAATTGATTAAAACTCACAAAAGAATGTCCTCAATCCCAATGAGAAAAAATAATCTAAAGTTTTTTTTCTGTTTTATTTTAGTAAAAGTGGCCAATATTTGAAGGCAGTTTAGCACCATCTGCATACATTAGAAGGCTTTATGCAAAGATGCCTTTTATAATTTAATAAAATTTCATTCAGCAATCTTGGAGAAGTCATTTAAATGGTTTTTCTATTTGTATTAAAGGTGGCCAAATACTTGATGGCAGATTGATATAATCTGCAAAAATCTGAAAAACCTTAAGGCCAAAATGATCTGTGCCAATATTGGTTGAAACACATCTGGTAGCTTTTGAAAAGAAGTTAGAAACAGCAATTGTTGCTAGACGATGGACACGATTTCTATTTTTTTGTAATGGCAGCTAAATTTGAAGGCAAACTGGTATGGTTTTGAACAAAATTTAAATAGTTTAATGCTAAGATGTTTTCTGTTAAATTTTATCAAATTCTGTTCAGCAATTCTCAAGACTTAGTAGAAGTCATCCATCTTTATTTTTAGTCATGGCTGCCACATTTGATGGCTGTTTGGCATTATTTGTAATCAAAATTGAAAGCCCTTTATGCTAGGATGCTCTGTACAAAATTTGGAACAATAGGTCAAGTAGTTTGCTTTTTGTTTAATCAAAATACAGTAGGAATTGTTGATGGATACCACCTTGCCTTAAGCTAACTTGCCCTTATGGCAGGTCAGCTACAAATCGTTTACTAATGGAACAGAACTTAATAGGGTTAACCCTTTGGGCAGTATGTAAACTGTGTGAGTCAGCAACTAACAGTTTAGACCATGATAAACAAAGAAAAAATAACATTAAACTCTTATAATTGCAATTCTTTTTAATTTTATTTATTTTTTTTAATTGTTATTTTGCTTTATAAAGATGTTCCCTCTGAGGTTTAGAGCTTTATTTTAGTGTATGAATTCTTGTTGATGGCACCTGCTAGGTAGCCATTTTTAGAACAAGGATTCTCCTTCTGGAACATAATAGTTATGTCAACATAAAAAAAAAAATAATTCTACCAATGGTAGGCAATCTAAGGCTTTAACATTCCACAGCATGGTCTTGATCTTTTATCTAAATTGGCATATGTTACCTGAGTAGAAGTTCAATATTCAAAGCAAAGGATGTGTTGTTTTGTTTGACATATGAATGACTTTTGAATTTGATGCTCTCATGGTTCATTGTGACTTGGCTGAATCATTATTGTCCAGACAAATGAGTAACCAATTTTCATTTCTTTAAATCTGTTTTCGTGTTCATTAACAGTTTAGGCTACCTACAGGGGCTACTTACAAATGAAATTAAGACTATCAGTAAATGGTTATAGCAATGGGGGTCCAATAGTCAAACAGTGCAAGACATCAACACTGACAGTTACAATGGGGGATTAGCAGGATTTCTACCATCCCACCACCCCACATCGTAACTATCAAGGTCGGCGTCTTACACTGTAGGACTGTGAATCCAATTGTTATCATGTTAGTCTTTGAACCCCCATCCTCCCAATCCCTATATCCATTTACCTATAGTTTTAAATTCATTTGTAATGAGTCACAGTGAAAGTGATGTACAACAAAGCCCCAATGTTCTTCTTGGCAGATTTTGAGTTTCCCAGCATTATTTCAAACCTAATCAAAGAAAGAAGTTTTTATCATCAGAAAAATTATAAAGATTTGTTATCTGAATCTGTCAAATCAATTTGTTAAATTTTCTAAATAAAATATAAACCATTTTTATTTTGTTTCAAAGGCATGCAGTATGTATGCATTCCAAGTCAGTGTTTACATTAGTTACTTTGCATATGACTCTGTTTATAGAAGTATATAATAGCTCTCCCTGCAGTTTACACAGAAATAAATGCATTTGAGTCTGATCACATGGTTATGTTCTGACCAATGAAAATCTTCCCTACATTTATCAACTGATGCAACTGCAGATGATATTATGGAAGTGATGCTTTTACATTACTGAGAAATAATAGAGATGACCAGTGTAATACATGATGGAGGCAAACAGGGAACAATTACATAAATTCGAGATAGATAATGTGAGCAACTGGAGCTATTTCAGTCTTAAAAATGAGCATAAGGAAGCTTTAAAGCGACTATTTAAGGAAAACTTTCAGGCGACAAAGGAACATAAAAATAATTTGCTAACTACAAATATTGATGATTTTTTAAAACAATTTACTCCTTTGTATCAAGATGCGCTCTCCCACTATGAAGAAAAAAGTTAAATTTCAACCTAAAATGCAAATGCAACCATAATGGTGGGATAGAGAATGTGAAAAGACAATGATTATGTAGATTCTGGCTTACTAGTTCTAGTACTGAGGGATTACAGTGAGTTCAAGAAAAGTTTCAGATCCTCACTGTACAGGTTAAGAAAGTCAAAGAAAGAAACTAACAAATTACAAAAGACACCCATGCTTAATTTGGAAATTTGAAAACAATGACGCTTAAAAAGGACACAGAAATAATCTCAAAAACGATTTGGAACAAGTATTTTAAAAAGTTCCTACAAAATGAAAACCCTGTGAAAATTAATCTTGACAATGATGATGATCATACTTTCATATCGGAAAATAACAAAATCTTGGATAACATAATAACAGATCAAACCTCCTGGACCCGATATGATTCCAATTATATGTTAGCAATTGACTTGTATAAATGTTTTACCATTCCTAAACTTCTTTTAATAGAATACTTTATCCTGGTAACTTTCCCAATGAGTGGGCCAAAATCATTATTTGCCCAATATATAAGAATGGGAATAGATGCTGTATGACCCTAATAATTATCGAAGTATATCGTAAATTAATACACTATGCAAAGTTTTCATAAATGTTTTAAGCAAAAGAATTTACTCTTGGGCAGAGGAAAATAATCTCATTGATGAGGTAGAGGTGGGTTCTGGAAAGAAATAATGCACTGTTGATAACATGTTTAATTTGCAAACTTCCATGCAAAAGTACTTAACTAAAAGTAGGAGAAAATGTTATTGCCCTTTTTGTTGATATTGAGAAGGCATTCAACAAAGTTGATCATAGAAAACTGGGGGTATCACTTATCCATAAAGGTCTTCCAGGTAAAATAATAAATATACTAAGAAAAATGTATGCATCATAAAAGAGGTGTGGTAGAACTACTAATGGTTTTTGACTGACTATTTTAACTGCACTCTTGGGACAAGACAGGGTTGCAAGCAAAGTCCAATTTTAATTAGTTTGTATCTAAATTATCTGATCTCAGAGTTAAGAAGAAAATGTAGTAAAGGCATACTTATCACTCCAGACATTGAAGAACTAGTTAGCTTTAATGTACGCAGATGATATGGCAAACTGCTATGATACAGTTAAATTAGTGTAACAACAAATAGATATAAGAAGCTTTTGTAAACGAACTGGCAGGGAAGTAAACCTCAACAAGACAAACAGAGTGATTTTTAGGAAGGGGGGGATATTTGAAAAGAATGGAAACAAGATAGTTTAAAGAAGAATGAATAGAAGCAGTGCCTTACTATAAGTATATGTGATTATTTTTTACACCAAAGTTGAAAAGATCTATGGCTAAACAAATGTTAGCTGCACAAGCCAAATAATCTGTGACATGAATATTTTATTTTCAAAAGCAGTTTGGACAATTTCATGTCAGAGATATGGTTAAAATATTGGACTCAATGATTAAACCAACAGTATGTTGTGAAGCTGAAATTTGGGGCTTTGAATATCTGAATGATATTGAGAAAGTGCAGTTTCAACTTTGTAAGAGATACCTCTGTTTCAAATACTGCAAATAAATTGGGTGTCTATAGGGGAATGTGGAAGGCTCCCTCTCTTACCTCATATATGGTAAGATGTATAAAATACTGGATTAAAATTATGCAATTATTGGATTATAGATATCCACATCAATGTTATATTATGTTGAAAAAGTTAGACAAATTTGTTAAAACCACATGGGCTATGAAGATTAAAGATATGCTCTATCATTATGGTTTTTGGATAGGTATAGGTAACACCAGATGTAAAAGTGTTTATTTTCGAGTTCACACAGAGGATTAGAGACATGGCATTTCAAAGTTGGTCAGAGAATATTAATAATTTCTCAGAATGTTATCACTATAGTCTGTATAAATCCCTACCACAATGTGAGAAATACCTCTCATGCAATATACCTTTTAATTTAAGAAAACATTTAGTGCAACTAAGGTGTACAACCTATGAACTAATGATTGAAACACAAAAGGAAAAAATTTATAGAGCATTCAGATTTTGTGAACTGTGCAGGAAAAAAAATATTTATATAACAGAGGATGAATTTCATTTGTTTGCATTTGCCCAGAATATGATATTATTAAAAGACAACATCGAACAAGTGCATTATGTACAACCTAGCGTTGACAAATTTGTCTTGCTTATGTCTAGCAGTGATGTTGTGATGCTGTATAATTTAGCACAATACTTGTATGGATCATTTGCTAGGACTCTTTTATCTCCATCCGATTAAAATCATATAAAAATATTACTATTCAGACATAATTGTAAAAGTAAATAAAGTATACCCCACCTATATTAAAGAAAATGTGGCATTCCAATTGTGTATATCATAAATAGAATTTTGTATAATTGGGCAGGACTCCTATAACATTGAAAAAAGTGATTCTGATTTATGATTCATGTATCTTCCATACTGTATCATGCCTTTATGTACCTTCCCTGTGTATCATACCTTCATGTATCTTCCATACTGTATCATACCTTCATGTATCTTCCATATTGTATCATACTTTGATATATCTTCCATATTGTATCATACCTTCATGTATCTTCCATACTGTATCATACCTTCATTAATAGATACTGCCTCATTTGCATTAGTTCCAATGTTCTCTGCTCGATCAGGCCCATGTACTGCAAGATGTTATTTTTAGTCACACCTTCCTCTGCACCCAACATGTCTCTAATAGTGACTGCATCACAATTAATTTCTCTGAACAAACAGGCCACTCCTTCAAGGATCTGGTCCAATACTTTGCAAATTTCAACATTCTTCTTCTCAGCTTCATCTGCTTCTTGTGATAGTTTTTCAGCTTTGATCTTAAAAAGATAAGCAAATATTTCAACACATTTGTTAAAATAGAAAACATTTTAATTGCCTGAAAATAATCTTTTTTTCTTTGAAAATCAGTAGGAACATCTTTATTGCACAACAGCTTCATGAATTTTTTAACTCTGCATTAAATCTTGAAGAAAAGTCATACTGGACTCACTTGTGTAAAAAGCGCACCCAACTAAGATCTGATTGGCCATGCAGTCCTGAAACCACGCACAAAAATTAAACTCGTGCAAGTTTCAAAACATTTTATCATTTATAACTATGCCCAATATGAGTGCAATCTCAACATTTTCTCAAATAATATTATATTTTATATTTCTATAACATACAAAGTTTCTGTCCTAATGAAAGATTATACATCTTGATTTTAGATCTAGAGCTTAGCTTAGAGTCATACCAAGTTCATAGGAAGCAAACCATATGCATAAACATATTGCATTTCTTGCTTTGCTCCCACTTCTCCCTGTTTAGCTCACTTCTCTCTATTCTATCCAAAAGGAAAAGTCACTTCTTCCTAAAATTCATGCCTAGCTTGACCCCTGATCCTTGGTGCTTTTCTTTTTCAAAATCCCAAGGAAAGTACAACCTGGCAGTGGTAGTCAAATATTGCTGTATATGTATATGTAAGCCAGATAAGGGGTATTAGTGTGTATGTTTATGTAAGCCAGATAAGATATATTAGTGTGTATGTCTATGTAAGCCAGATAAGAGGTATTTATGTATATGTCTATGTAAGTCAGGTAAGCGATATTAGTGTATATGTCTGTGTAAGCCAGATAAGGAGTATTAGTGTATATGTCTATGTAAGCCATGTAAGAGGTATTAGTGTACCGTATTCGCCTGCCTATAAGTAGGTGTGAAGTATAAGTCGAATGAGCAAATTTGCTAAATTTTCCATCCTTCATTCATATATAAGTAGATACTGAGTATAAGACAAGGCCAGATCAATACATTGGCTTTGTCATTTTCACTTCGTTCCACACAGCATCGCGAATTTTATCCATAATCTGTAACTCAGTAACCTTTCCAATCTGGATAATTAAATATATCTGAAAGTACCTAATTTGTTTCAAACAAAATATTTTAAATGTATTATGTACTTTTTAGCTACATATAATGATGCTGACCAGAGAACTTATTGAGTTACAGATTGGATAAAATTCTTGATGCAGTGTGGAATTAAACTATAACAATTTTCTGGTGTCAAAAATATTAAAAGTATCACTGCATGATATTTCAGATTATCAGCAATAAGGAAATTGCATCATTAATGCTATAATGCTTTTCTCACATTTTTTGGAAGAGAGATACAGAGAGAGATGCATATGTATTCAATTGCATTTTTCATCTTGTACCTCATGATAAAGAAACCCCCGATATATATGAGAGAGATAAAGATATATTCCAGCTCTTCATGTTTTTTTTTAACCCTATTGCCCCTGTTTAGCTGTAGCTTTTATCAAAGAGAGAAAACATTATTAAATTAAATAGTAAATGTAAACTATGAAAATACATACCATACTCCTTCAGGGTTTAAATATTTACAGTAGTTATATCCATACTGACTCCATTTATGTTAAATCCCAAGAATGACCATTTTGCATGCTGACTAATTTTCTTTGCAAGTATAACGACCTCTCCATTCCAAACAAATTAGATTGTTTTTTCTGAAGTGCATGTACTCTTCCTGTACTTAGATGGCAATTGTTTTTGATCTTTGCACATGCTATATGTTACTTTAAATTGCTATCGGTCCTATCGGAAGTTCAAAAGATGTCACTGGTTGAGAAATTTACTGGAGTAAGCACCTGGCATTTCCTTTCATTATATGGTACTGTATTCATAATACCCACGGGTAGCCTCATTTCCCTATTGGTAGCCTCACTAATCTGGTCTGATCTCCTGAATTTAATGACCTCAAATATGTGTTAGCTTGGAAAACCTGACTACAGCTGTTGCATATGTACTTTGCATGTAAATACCACTACCAAGCCATGTGATTCTTGGACAATGGAAGTGAGAACTAAAACTAGAAGGAACTGCTTACTTAGTGGTATTATTTGATAATGGAATCTGGTACTGCACTTTTGTATATGAGTAAGATCACTGTCATCAAGTAAGTTAACAATACAGATTACCAAACAATCACCAAGATATCTCTCTCTCTCTCACACACAAAATGGGGCATAATTTTTATTTGATTATGAGGTGCAATAAGAAAATTGTGATGGAATATCTGTCTTTGTCAAAGTTATTCATCTTTTAACGTAATACTAATACACAAATATCAAATTTAAATAACGTATATTACAAACAACGTATATTACAAACAACGTATATTACTAATGTTTGCTGCTTTAGCACATTTACGTCTGATGTATGTTAATTTTAATACTGACAATCACGTAATTGTTTAAGATCCTTCTCAATGTGGGGTGCTATATTTTTCATACACAATCTCTTTCCCAAAATAAAATATTTATTTTACACATTATTGTTTGTACTTTTGGAAAATTTTGTCCAATCATACAAAAAATGATATGACATACAATAAAGTGATTCGGATGATAAAATCCATATATAAGTCGATTCTGAGTATAAGACGAAACTAAGATTTTCTGGTCAAAACGTATTGTCTTATAGGCCGGCAAATATGCTATATGTCTATGTAAGCCAGATATGGGGTATTAGTGTATTGTATAAATCCCTCTGTTTATTAAATACATGTACTCGGGTTTCGTTTTTTGTGTACAACGATACCCGAAAGTGATTTATGTATATTGTACAATACTTCGAAATAGTGAGTTCGGTTCATCTCTGCCGCACGTGCGAAGTGCTCTCGATGGGAAAAACCAATTTACATCTAGCACAGCTACATCGTATGTATATAAATACCTCACCGTAAAGTGATATCTTCACATTATGGAACGTCTTGTTAGTAAGCAGTCTACTTAGGGACTTGCACATCTTCAGCTGTAGAGGTATGTAATTTATTAATTTCTTATGTACATTATTTCTTTTGTATACTGTAAGTTACAGCTATTGTACTACTACGTTTATTTTTGTACATTTTCTATGTAGCTTTGGCTTGCATGGTATAATGCAATACTTTCTATTCTTGTTTGTGACTTAGCAAGAGATTTACATTAACAATATAAAGTTGCATTTTATTAAGAAACGTTTAGTACCATAGGAATCTTATCGGACACGGGTTCACTTCTGAACCTGTTTATTGTTTTGTACTACTGTACCAATAATGTGATTTGTATAACTTACCGTACATAACGTCATTACGTTTTATCCAATATGCCGTGTCATAAGTAGTACACAGTGTTAGATGTATTTACAGCTGACCAGAGTGACCAGAGTGATCCATGGTGATCGTGGTTGACGTGGTACTAGCTAAAGAGCTAACCATAGAAGTTAACCATAGCAGCCATAGAGCTGAATGAACAGTGTTGCTGGTTGAGTAGCAGGTGATTGGGCGTTGCAGACCGGATTGGTGAGCGCTGATTGCTTGATTGACCAAGGAACTGAATGGTGGTCGGTGACTACCTATAATGATACTTGCTTGATTGACCGGTGTGACTGGTAGCTAAGTGTGATTTTGATGGAGTGTTTTTGTGTTACTCCATGCATGTAATCTTTTAGCCGTGGGCTAGTTTTGGGGTTTTGTTATACCCTTTGTTTTGAGAGTGTAAAGATATTTTTGTATAACTGTCCAATCAATTCATTATTTTACTATTTGAGTAAAAAAAAAATATCTAATTTTTCACTAGTTGAGTGAATACATCATTTTTAATATTGAGTAAAACTATCATTCTTTTCATCATGTGAAATTGTTGTAATTTGTTCACCTTTGTCCTTGTACTGTGTAAGGTCATTCATTTGTTGCATTTTTAGGTTTGTGCGTAATATGTTAATTTGTCCAATATTTGGATCTTACACACGCACATATTAATCAATATTCTTTCTCATTCAAATCATACATCAATAAACATTGTATTTGTATCACCATCAAAAGTGTTCTGTTGTAAATCCAAAATCCCAACTCGGTTATCTTCTTATACAGGGGTATTAGTCAGGGTAGTCAAATACTGTTGTATATGTCTATGTAAGCCAGATAAGAGGTATAAGTGTACATGTCTATGTAAGCCAAATAAGAGGAATTATTGTATATGTCTATGTAAGCCAAATAAGAGGTATAAGTGTATTTGTCTATGTAAGCCAGATAAGAAGTATTAGTGTATATGTCTATGTAAGCCAGACAATGGGTATTAGTGAGGGTAGTGAAATACTGTTGTATATGTCTATGTAAGCCAAATAAGAGGTATTAGTGTATATGTCTATGTAAGCCAGATAAAGGGTATTAGTGTATATGTCTATGTAAGCTAGATATGGGGGAATTAGTGAGCTACTATTCCTCTAATGCAGAGTAACTAGGGTAAGCACTACAGGAGCAACAGAATAATAGAATATAACCATTTTTTTGGTAATTATAACATGTTAGTTATTTTTTGTTTGTTTAATTTTTATGGTTTTGGGGGTTCTTTTAAAGTTCTTTACTTTTAAAAAGAAAGGGAGAAAAATGAATAAAGAACACACATAATGGTTAAACTGAACATGATATTTCATCGAGTGGGAAAAAATACTAGTTTTTTTACCTATGAAATGAAATATGTTCATTTTTTATGGTTAACAACATGTATAACAGATTGAAGAAGCAGATTTCTTATGGAATCCTCCACAATAATGTCAGCTCTTTATCATTTATGTTCTCTGTTTTGTTTATATTTGCACAAAAAAGATCAGTAGTAACATAATTCTCTTTCCTAATTGAAGGTAAATAAAAGCACAAAAATAACAAATATTAAGGGAAAAAAAATAAAAAATGAACACATCATGGGACTTGAACTTGCTTCTCCTGCATGACAAGTGTTCATGCTTATCACTTCACAATACAGGTGACAAAATTGTAAATACAAGTTTTTGGTCATTGTTACAACTCTATGGCCTTAAATTTTGTAACAGAAAAGAAGCAAATCCATCAAGTTTAGTAAAATTACAAATAATATTTATTTCCCCAGAGTACAAAATGAAGTTAAAAAGACATTTACAGTATTGTGAATTAAATCCTAAATAATCCTAAATGTTTTATCAAAGTCCAAAAGTCTAGACTGTTCTGAATGACTTCCAAAAATTTTGAATATGCTGATGTACCAATAGTCTGGATGTATCACAATGATATAATCCAGAATGTCTTTGAATGAATTCACAATAATCCCAAAGTAGTGTTTAAGTCTTAAAAAGCAATGCGTACTTTGTGATGCCAATGAATAATTTAAACAAATTATTCTTCTCACATTATATCATAACTCAATAGTAAAACCACTGAAGACTTGGAGGGTTGAATTTATACTAATTTATATTCCAGAGATTGAAATGAAAACAGGAATGAAGTATATAATAATAATAATAATAATAATAATAATGAGGACTTTGTATAGCGCCTAATCTTTAGAAGCTCTAAGAGCTTTACAACATTAGACAACACCTAAAACATAAAAAACATATATAATGATATGATTACAAAAAACAAACACCATGAAATTAGAAAACATAAAACTTGCTGAAAATATTTAAGGTAGAAAACATTATTAGGTCTTTAAGTTTGTTTCTGCAGTCGAAATAGGTGAGTTTTAAGAGCGCTCTTGAATGAAATCACTGTGTCTTTGTGTCTAAGTTCAGTGGGCAATTTATTCCACATTGCTGGGCCCTGGTATGCAAAAGAACGTTGTCCATATATATATATATATATATATATATATATATATATATATATATATACTATTTTAATAGCAGCAATTACTTATCCTGTTGCTATTGCTTAGCTAATCTATTTTCATGCCAAAAATATACTGTCCATATGATGTGAATACATCCTTCCAGAGTGGAGACAAAGTCAGTATGACCCTTTGACCTTCTGCACACCACTCAGTTGCATGATCACGTGCAGAAGGTAGATTTACCTACATGTCATTCTTTTCACAGATGCCATGCTGTATAGATGTCTGAAGCCACTGTGACCGAGAAATAATGCCTGTGGACAACTAATATACTGCAGTTAGCAGTCTCTCTCTAGAGTGTTTAATAATTCTCAATGTTACTAATGTTCATTTGTTTCTAAAACTGTATTGTAACCTTTTGTTTTCCCCTTTAAAACTTCGTTCTTTGTGGGAATTCGGAAGCTACCTCGTGTTCTACCCGTGGTGATAGACACTTTTACTTAAAAGTATTATCTGAATGGTATGGGTAAGTCCCTATGTTCTAGGAACAATAACAAGCCCTGCTCCAATCTTAAGGACATTGTTTCCTCCATTTTTATTTTCAACTTGATAAAATAGTTATAACTTCATACAATGCTCATGTTGACATTCATGTATTTGCATGTTACCTCAATAAACAAATCATCTGAACTGGAAAATCTTGTTTCTTTCAATAAATAAGGAAATGCTTCAACGATAATTTTCCATCCTTTGTTTCACAACAACAAGGGACCACACCACTAATTAAAAAATAAAAAAATTCAGAGACAAAGCAGTCTGTGGCCACAAAAAGGCCTCATGGGATATACACACAGACTGCATGAAGTGCTCCAGGTGCACTCAGAAAAACCATTGCACCAGTTGTGATTTGTAGTCTTCCAGCACCTGAAATCTAGAAGATTCCAGGCATACCTATCAAAGAAAAAATGGATGAACACTCCCTCTTCATCTGATTTTTCTGGCTTTTCTTCCAGATCTCACATGTTAGGACAAACATCTTCAGCAGCTGTCGAAGCCCCTCCAGAAGGAGGGTCTTGACATTCAAGAAGCCGTTCAACTTCCCCCTGTAGGGAAATGACAGAAAGTTCTTGTGTCCCTAACAGCATTCACACTTCAGGTAGCAGGCTGCTCCTTCCTGTTTGGGAGGTATAGCACTGCAACCACGAGTTGCACCCTCCCATTAGGGAGATAGAGCACTGTGATAGCGGGTTGCACCCTCCCTCTAAGGAGGTTGAGCACCACAACAGCAGGTTGTGCCCTCCCTTGAAGGAGGCTCAGCACCACAACCATTGGTTGCACCCTTCCTTTAGAGACGTTCAGCACCACGATAGCGGGTTGCTCCTTCCAATCAGGGAGTTTGAGCAACACAATACATATTGTGCCTCTGGCATTATGTTAGCCCCTTCCGTTAGGAAGACAACACACCGCACCCATGAAGCACAGAGAGGTCTTCTCCATCTATCACTCATCAACCTTGTGGTATAGGGCAAGGGTCAGGACTGAGCTTCCTCCCTCCCCCCTCCACCATCCCAACCTGTTCAGGATTTAAATCCATACACAGGATTGAGGCTAGGGATATGGACTGCTTCGGTGTCCCCCCCCTACCCAATTATACCTATGAACCCTTATGGGATGTGGGGCCTTCCACCTCAGGGACCTTGGTCCATTATGCCCCCATGGACTACTGGACCTTGCCATACCAATTGAAGTGATGCTGCGGCTCGTGTCCCACCATCACCTCACCAACTGGTTTCCTTTCAGAAGGCTACAGGTGTTACATCATCGAGGGTAGTTAGACATTCTCATCTCCCCTCCGTGCCTCCTGATCAACCAGGGGTTGCGATACATAGTTCTCCTAAGCCCCTCTATCAAGGGACATAGTGATACCCAGCCACTCTCCAACTAGCTGAGTGTCCTTGACTATCAGGATGATGATGCTCTCTCCATCCTCATTAACTCCAATGAGTTTGAGACAGAAGCTGTGATAGTGACACCTTCTCTCAGGCCCACTCCCTCATCTCAGGTGTATGAGGAAGAAGAGATGGTCTGGTCCTTTGATAAGGTGGAAAACAAAGTTTACCGTTTGTTACCACCCGACTAGTGCCCCAAACCATCCGACACACAGTCCAAAAAGATCCTTTCCAATTTGGAAAAGATCTCCAGGGTACCACTTCAACCAGACCTCTTACTTCTCCTACATTCATCTACGATTGCGGAAATATCAGGGAGGTTTTCACAAGGCCAAAATATTGCTCAACAATGTAGAGGGTGGTCATTTCCTCACTCTACATTGAGACCCCTTATCTCTTCTTCAAGCTATTGGGTACATTGCCCAAAGTGGCCTATTAAACCTCCTCCTTTAGATGCTGATGCGGCCAAAGTCGGTATTTCTTTGGGGTCTTGGGCACGCCTTCCCATCAAAACAATTGATACCATGGAACAGAAAAACTGGTTATTTGTAACTATAGCCTCGCATGCCGACCTTTTCTCAGCTACTTCTTTTAGTATGCTGAGAGAGGCCTCCCTGAATCCAGCCACATTACCTTTACTGGAGGCTGTGGCCAAAACATCCCAGTATGTGCTAACTGTTGCCGTGGCATTATTGGTGGAATTTCTGCACATCCACCATGATGCTGTATTGGACTCATCAAAGGTCTTGCTTAACCACAGTAATGACCTTCTAAGGGCTGCTCCTCTAGAAGCCGAGACCTTCTTTGGGGGCCTCATTCTTACTGTGGCTTCTCAAGACTTACTTGATCGGCAACATCGACCTTTAACTGCCACTCCTGGTCCATCGCAATTGACCAGGAAACAAGATCAAGCAAATCATCCTCAGGGACCATCTGCCAAATTTTTCAAGCTGGCACAACCTCAGTCCAATCCACAAATTCTTGCTAGACCACCTCCTCCTTCATCAGGTCCATGGTGCCCAGGTTGCCATAGATCCAAGAGGAAGTTTTCTAACCCACCTTCCTTTCCTAAAATAAGGCAGGAAGAGGGGAGCAGCCCTAGCAAATCACCCCATCTCCTGCCGTGCATCCCCTACCCAAACATTCTAGTAGGCGTTGGCCTAGGCCTTTTCTCAGAGGCTTGGTCAAGCATCACGGATGATGGTTGGCTCCTCTCCATTGTAAATGAGGGTTATTGACTCCAGTTCGGGAACAATCCCCACTATCAAGGACCCCTATTTTTTTTCCCCAGTACAATCTGGTGGAATTAAGGGAAGAGGTGCACACCCTTTTTTCAGAATGGGGCAGTCAAGAGGGTTTTAAATGATCAATCTCCCACCTTTTACTCCTGATTCTTCCTGGTCACCAAGAAAAGCAGGAAATTTTGAATCATTATCGATCTCCCCACTCAACCAGTTTCTGTTGGAGGAAACCTTCAAGATGGAGACAACCTCCTCAATCCGGAACACTCTTCGTCCGTCTGACTGGGCAGTCTCCATCGACCTTCTAGATGCCCATTTACACATCCCCATTTTCCTTCCGCACCACAATATCTTTTTTTGCCTAGACCAGGAAGTTTTTCAAGTCTGGGTTTTGCCATTCAGAACCTCTTCTGCACCCAGAGTCGTCACCCGCATTATGGGAGTAGGAGTGGCTTACCTTCAAATACAGGGAACAGTGATTCTCCATTATTTTGACACTTGGCTGATTCACCAAATTCATGTTCAGTCCTATCATCAGGATCTGTTCTGCTCTTGGTCCACCATAACTCAATTGGGTCTCCTACCCAACTTCGAGAAGTCGGAACTCATTCCATCACAGGATATTGTTTACATGGGGATGAACTTCCTCACGAACCAAAACTTGTTCTGGGTTCCCTTGGATCGGGTAGATCGAATCCTGGCTCTCCTAGAGAAGCTATGAGTGAGAACAATTGTGTCTGCTCGCCTTTATCTGTCCCTACTCAGAACCTTGAATGCCTCTACCGAATTGGTTTCCTTTTGGATGTCTTCACATGCATCCTCTACAATTCCTTCTTCTGAGAAGGTGGAAACCTCACAGAGATTCTCTATCAACCCCAATCCCTCTAGGACCAGTTTTTCACCACCATTTGCTTTGGTGGATGAATTGAGACAGATTCCTGATGGGGGTCCACATGCATGCACCCAATCCCCATTCCTATCTGGTCACAGATGCGTCAGATTAAGGCTGGGGAGACCATTTAGAGCCAGAGAGCATAGTTCTCCATGGTTCCTGGACTCTGCGAAATTGTCCCTCCACATCAACAACCTAGAGATGAAAGTAGTATTTCTAGCATTGCAAGGGTGCATCGACCTAATAAGGGGCTGATGTGTCATGGTCTCCTCAGACAACATGTCTGTTGTAGCTACCTACAACGTCAAGGAGGTCTGGAACCTTTTCTTCTGGGCAGCCTCAGAGAATGTCACAATCTGAGTTTGCCACATTCCGGACAAGATGATTGTATTAGTGGACAGCTTGTCCAGAACAGACTGAGCCATCCTCACAGAATGGCCTCTTCACCACTCATTATCAGAGTCCCTATTTTCCCTTTGGGGAAGACCTCTACTGGACCTGTATGCAACCAAGCTCAACAACAAACTTCCCTTTTACGTGTCTCCTGTCCCAGATCAGAAAACATGGGCAGTTGATGCATTCAGCTCCCAGTGGGATTGCCTATTTGCTTGTGCCTTCCCACCTTTCCAACTGCTAGCACAAGTTCTGCAAAGAGTCTCAACTTCCACTGCTTGGATCATTCTCATTGCTCCATTGTGGCCCCAACAACCATGGTTCATTGATCTCCTAGACATCTTGATAGATCACGCCAGGTATCTACCACACAGAAGGGATCTCCTGTCACAACACCGTGGATCCCTTCTCCACACCTGCCCAAACATTCTCCACCTTCATGCCTGGCTCATCTCAGACGATCTCTCCACCAGAACAAGTTTTTGGACAGAGTCACCAGCTGCATCATTCAAGTCAGGGGAGCTTCTACATCCAAAGTTTATGATGCCAGGTAGAGAATCTTCTGTGACTCTTGCACTTCTATAACTTCCATTGCTGATTTCCTTTTGTTCCTCTTTGAGACCAAAAGATGTTCAGTATCCACTATCAAAGGCTATCAAGCTGCAATCTCCAACACACTTAAATTCTTGCACGGCACAGACATCAGTTCAGATCCACATCTTGCCAATCTTAACAAAGTTTTAGAGCTTCTGAGACCTGTCTCTCACTCCCTTGTGCCCAGATGGAATCTTTCCTGTGTTCTTTGGTCATTAACCAAAGCACCTTATGAACCATTTAGTGAAGCTTCCTTTTTTGATCTCACACTCAAAATTGTGTTCCTTTTCACCCTTGCCTCAACGAGACAAAGAAGTGAAATTCATACCTTGTCCATTGACTCAGGCTGTCTTATCTCCTTACCCATAGATATTCCAGTCTCAGATTATGCGCAGCGGATGATCACAATAGACTTTTACTCTTGGCGTGCTCTTGGCTTTTATCTTAATGTCTCCAAAGCAAAAAGAAAACTATAAGGTTGGAAACGTCTCTTTTTCCCTATTAAGGGCTCCGTAGACATTTCAGCTGCCACCATCTTTTGGTGGATTGTCAAGACAATCAAATGAGCATTTGAGTCTCTTACCGATCGAGACCTCACCTTTATGAAACTTAAAGCCCACAAGGTTCGAGCTGTTGCTACCTCATGGGCCTTCTTTAATCATTTCTTTCTGGAGGATATTATGAAAGCTGCTTTTTGGCTCTTCCATAATCCCTTTTCCTCCTTTTAACGCCACTTATTAGACACAACAGAGTGCAGGCATTATTTCTCTGGGTCCTATTGTTATGGCACAGCATGTTACTCAGAGAGAAACGAACATTCTATAGAAGTGTACCTCTCCCTCTACAGTGAGTGCATTTAATTTCTTTGTTTTTGATCAGTTTGATGTCACATTTGCTAAGCCCAGCTATTAGGTCATGTATAATTACCATGGCCATGTATTTGATATCTAAACATTGCCACGGGCTAGTGTTAATCTGTTATGCAAGGTTACTGTGACCTGCCAGAGGACCAGAAATTTGAGTTGGCATAGACGACTGCTTGCATAATTTGACAAAGGCTTGTAGTCATCACATCTAGGTGTTAAAGATTAGTCCTAAGATCAGAGGAAACCTGTGGGGGGAGCAGGGTGTGTTCTCATCCTTCCCCACATTGACAGTGAGAGGGACACTGTCCGCTAAGTTTCATTGGATCAGTTCACAGTGACATCCAATTGGAACTGAGATAGAGAGTGTGATTACAATTTAGATCTGAATTATAACTTTCAGAACTATAAGAAAAATTTTTTAGTTTCTCCTGGGAAGATTGCTTAGCAAATAGGGTTACTCCGAGAAAGCCACCTGTAATTTGGCAGTAAAACATAGAAGCAGATTCTAAGGAAAGACAAAGCTTCGAAAAGGTCAGTAAGTTATTTGCTTGATCTTTGCAGAATATTATGGCATCATAATTGTAATTATTTGTAGTATGTATACTTAATTACTGGGATCATTTAGTATGTAGAATTACCTTTGTAGTGTTTCATTTACATGCGTATTTGAGAAATGGGCTTGAGTATTACGTAGAGAATTATGTAGATTGTTAGCTTGTGGTCAGAAGTAATTCACTATTAGGTTACTTCGTAGTAAACCAGTGCATTTATTAATGCATTATGTTAGATTTTATGCATGTTTGAATTGTAAATTTGGAAAATGGTTGAAGTATGTAAGATTAGTTACTATGGATGTATGCATATATCAGAGCATGGATATTTGAATATTTGTGTACTCTGTATGAGTGTAAAGTAAAGAGATGCTTCTGATTATTGTGATATTGTTTAGAATAATGGGATTAGGAATATGTACTGAGGTGACAGAATTTATTGATGTGTGTATAAGAAGTAATTGATACCGTGCCGTATTATGACGTTTGTTTTACCATATAAGAACATATGAGTATCTCGATGTGAATGAATGCGTGACCGAAATTAATAGCCATTATCTGATGATAAGCTGTGTGTTAAGTGTGAGATGAGAGGGCTATGGAAAAATAATGTACCGTCCTTGTGTTTTCACAGAAGTTTTTTAGGGACAGAACTTCCGGTTCAGTTGAGTCCTGAGTCTCCAAGAGGGGAGACGGAAGTGAGACTAGCCAAACAGTTGGAGTCGACAAAAGTCTAGTCGGTGGAGAGAAGGTGGATAGAAGGTGGAGAAGGAGGAAAAGGAGTCTGGAAGAAAAAGTGGAGGAGGAGAAGGAGTATAGAGAAGTCGAGGAGGAGGAGAAGGAATATAGAGAAGTCGAGGAGGAGGAGAAGAAATTTGGAGGAAGTCAGGGGGGAAGAGGAGAAGGAATTGGGAGAAATAGGAGAGAACAATACCACAGATGAGTAGAATACAAGGACAGGTGGAAATCTATCTCACACTACTAATCATGCGATGCAATAGGCTATTAAAGTGTCGAGCAGAAGGAGCGTACTTGAGAAATTTGAATCGTTTGACTATTGAATTGTTATTAAATTGTTATTCATTGAATTTCATACTTTTTTGTATATTTAACCATTTAACTGTCGGCATTGCTGACTGGGGGCTTGGAGCTTTACATCTATCTTCCACTAATTTAACTACCAACCAAAATTGAGCCTGGATGGGACTTCTACAGTAGTTTAAATAAAATACTGGGAGCACCGCACCCCAACCATTAACACACAACCAATTCCCCACATCTGACATCAGCCTACCCACTTCACTGACAAATTCAGCTAAGCAATAGCGACAGCATAAGTAATTGCTGCTATTAAAATGTAGTTTATTGTGGGGTAAAACTAATTTTAATTATGCAATACTTACCTGTCGCTATTGCCGAATACCCTCCTCCCACCCCACTCTGATATCTTGCATAATTGTCACCTGTGAAAAGATGATATATAGGTACATCTACCTTCTGCACATGACCATGTGACAGAGTGGTGTGCAAAAGGTCATACTGACTTTTTCTCCACTCTGGGAGAATGCATTCACATCATATGGACGGTATATTTTCGGCATGAAAATAAATTAGCTAAGCAATAGTGACAGGTAAGTATTGCATAATTAAAATTAGTTTTACCCCCCCACCACCACATCTCACTTGACCTAAGACATAATATAATAACCCAGGTCTTGAACTCAAATTTTTAAGTAAACATTTTATAAAAATTGACAAAAGTCCAAAAGTCAGATAGGCCAAAAATCTACCCTCAATCGTGGACAAAGGTCAAGCACACCATATATACATAGCATCATAATGTTAGCGATGTCTATTGACTGCAGTGTTGTTGATAATAAGTGTCTTCATGACAATATTCCATGTACCACCATATTTGTTGCAATGTCAGTGATCAAATATCAGCGGGACCTAAATAGTACCATCCATCTAACTACAAATGTAACAATTATATAGTTAGATCCAATTGTTAGTAATGTACATGTGTTTATTATTAGTTTGTTATCATTAACACTGTATCAGCTGACAGTTGTGGCATACAACATAAGTGAAAAGGTGTCTGTTTTATGTGATACATACCAAGAAAGTAGACAGCTTGAAGGTAACAACAAATTATTAATGATAATTTATTTTATGCTAGGTCATGAATTACCAGATTTACTCTTGATACTTCACTGCCTGTCAGCAGATACTGATAAAATTATGACCAAGAAATTATAAGTTGTTCTTTGACAACTGTGTAGTCAAATGGTAAGTGTGGCCACTTCCTGCTGAAGACAAACCAAATTCAAATCCAACATTTTACTTAGAATTGGGAAGGAGAATTATGTTAATGTTTATAATTAATGTGTGATTATTCACAAAGCACAGCTGAACATAAACGGTAAACTTCAGTCATCGAGCAGGATCAAGTAATAAATCTGCTACAACTTTGTTATACAAATTGCTAGCCAATATGGTTGCTATGAGTGAATAATGGATATATTTCATCTTGTGGGTGATAAGCTTAAGAATTTTCACATGTGGCTTTGCCACTCACAATACTCGGTTTCTCAACCACTCAATGAAAGTTATAAGCTTCCAGATACAGTTTCCTTGGCAGGATGTGTTGTTAAAGCCAGTAAGCCTCTAGATACAGTTCCCATGGCATGATGTGTTGTTAAGTCCAATCAGTGCAAATAATTAAAACTATCTTGGCTATAATGACCATCACACATTTCTCACACATGTGGGAGACCTCATCTATCCAGGCAACATCTCAAATTTTTAAACTCAAATTGAGGGAGTTTAATAACATTTGTATTGATTTGCTTGGAACAAAGAATTTATCAGATTCTTACCATATGGCAGTCAACAACGATTAAATAAAATAAAAATATATCCTGCCTTTTCCCAAAATAAGATTTATCTCTGGGAAAAATTTGAAGATTTCTGAAAATTGTTTTTAAAGAATGAAAAGTATCAGACTCTGTTCCGGTGGCCTAAGTTTTTAGAGCATCCATCTCAGATGTGGGAGATCGTGGGATCAAACACGGCTGAGTCATACTGAAGACTTATAAAAAAATGGTACTAACAGCTGCCTCGCTAGGTGCTCAGCATTAAGAGGTAAGTGTTAGGACTGGTTGGCCTGGTGTCAGGATAATGTGACTGGGTGGAACATCATGCTACATGTCTGCTGCATGATGCCCCAGTGCTAGACATCACTATAAACTGCCAAACTGCAGACATCATAGCGATATGACTGAAAAATTGTCAAAGCTACATTAAAAATCCAACTCACACACACACTCACCCAGACACCCAAACTCTGCTAGTTTAAATGTATTCTGAATTCATTTTTTGTTGATTCTATTTTATCTTCTTAAGAAAACTGTCATAAATATCACATGGTAATTTTTAAAATCTCAATGTTAAAATATATTTTGAGAAATTTAGTTAAACTCAGAACAGAGTAGCTTCTTTCCCACATTCATTAACATATCAAAACATGCAGAATATCAGCAACACTGTATGAACTTTATTTAATATCATTTTGGCTAAAAAACTGAACCTGGAATTTCAGAAGTACATTACAAGCACATTACGTAACGACCAATTTAAATCCCCTCTCTTGACGGTAAAAGTCCACCTAACAAATATGCCTTGATTATGACAATGGTTACCTCCATTTCTTTCAGGTGTTTTAGCCGAGCTTTCTTATGTTTGACATCATCATCCTCCATTAGCTTTATTTTTTTGTTCAGGTTATTAATTTCTTCCTGAAGAGCATCAACCTCATCTGTAATCTCGTTAACATAATTATACAGGGCAAAATTTTCATCCTCTTTCCTGAGAAAGTCCTGCACAATCATAGATAAATCGTTTTTCCCAGTGATTTCTTTTATCCTTTCAAATGCTTGCTCAAGCATTTTGATTGTCTGCTTATCAGCGTCAGAGTCCCTGTCCCCTGAAACTAAAACAGAAAACACAAATGCTATTTACATGTATTAGTACAGATGATGCCCAACAAAACATTTTCTCTTTTAGTATAGATTTTACATAGCTCAAACAGTTACTATTATTACCAGTTTAAAGTTATTATCCAGCTCAAATTTGAAGAAGGGCCAATCAATATAAATGATTTACCAAAACCAAATTAATTTCTAATTTGAAAATTATCTCTTGATTTAGATATCACAATTATACTGAATAATGCACAGCACTCTTTCATAGATGCAAATCTATTGTAATCCTTTCCAGCAATAACAGAAGAATTTTTATTTATTATCAATACAGTGTCAAGTTGAAGTCTCTATCATTGGGTCAGGTCGTATTAAAATGCACAGTATACACATCATGCCCAATAAAGTACGAGAGTATTTTCACAGACAGGAGAAAATTATATATGGCAAGTTATAAGTTAGTAAAAAAAAATATACAGAACATATTTTCTTTTCCTTAATTAATACCAGATTTACTTCATTATGAGGTCCAAAAATGTGATGTTTTAACGCATGGCAAATCCTTGAGTTAAAATATATTGTATTTTTGTACTACAACATGAAATATATCTGGTATTTATGTTGGAAAAGAAAATTTTCTTTTTATTATATACCAGACTTGCTTCAGAATCAAAACTAAGATGAAAATCACTCCTCAGCACAACACCCCACCCCCTTTTTCTTAACTTCACCTCACTTTCATGGGCTAATCATATAAATATCAGTGACTTAAGAAAGTGGTAGGATTGAGTTGACATAATCTGTCACAGTAAATAAAATGTTTGACATTTATAAAACTATTTATGCTTATCTGAAAACAAGGCATGTCTGATTCTGCGATGCATACACAGCAGGTTTATCATGGTTTCAAGAAAGTAAGAGGACCTAACTTTAGACACAAATGGCACCAAGTCAAATTTCTTCAGCAAAAATTAATTTCCATGTCTTAAATGTAATTGCGGTTCCTATCTATTTGTCCTAGCTCACAAAGTACTTAATTTTCTTGTTGCAGATATAACTTTTGTAGGTACACACAATCAAGCAATATAATATGGCATGATGGGAAGTTTTATTTATTCACATATATATTTTTCACATGTAAAAATATAAGAATAAATAAAATCTGAAAATTGTTTTGCCAATAAGTTTCTATATTTCATACGTAAGCATATTACTAAAAAGTTATATTTTGAGTCAAAAAGATTGTTTTGTGTTTGAAAGCATCAAGGGTTGTGCAAGATATATATCATATTTATGATATTCTGTATTAAAACAGCACTGTATGTAACACTCCTTTTAAACATTTCAGCCATTGCTTTAGGATATGATTTTTTAAGGAAAAACATGTGACCTATGACCTTTGGAGTAAAAGTATTCAAATAATCTGGTACCAAGTTGTTTTATTATTATACATTATTTATACATTATTGTAATTTTATTATCATACATTATTTATACATTACTGTATTTTTATTATTATACATTATATATACATTATTGTATTTTTATTATTATACATTATTTATATATTATGGTATTTATACATTATGGTATTTTTATTATTATACATTATTTATACATTACTGTATTTTTATTATTATACATTATTTATACATTACTGTATTTTTATTATTATAATTATTTATACATTATTGTATTTTTATTATTATACATTGTTCATACATTATGGTATTTTTATTATCATACATTATTTATACATTACTGCATTTTTTATTATTATACATTATATATACATTACTGTATTTTTATTATTATACATTATATATACATTATTGTATTTTATTATTATACATTATTTATACAATATTGTATTTTTATTATTATACATTATTTATACAATATTGTATTTTTATTATTATACATTATTTATACATTATGGTATTTTTATTATTATACATTATTGTATTTTAACAATCTCTGAAAAGAAACCACTGATGTTTTTGAACTTTGTACATTATTGCATTTTTATCATTGTACATTATTTATACATTATTGTATTATTATTATTATACATTACTGTTTTTTTTATTATACATTATTTATACATTATTGTATTTTAACCCATCTCTGAAAAGAAACCATTGGTGTTTTTGAACTTTGTATATTAATGTATTTTTATTATTATACATTATTTATACATTACTGTATTTAACCCATCTCTGAAAAGAAACCATTGGTGTTTTTGAACTTTGTACATTACTGTACTTTTATTATTATACATTATTTATACATTATTGTATTTTAACCCATCTCTGAAAAGAAACCATTGGTGTTCTTGAACTTTGTACATTACTGTATTTTAACCCATCTCTGAAAAGAAACCACTAGTGTTTTTGAACTTTGTACATTATTCTATTTTAACCCTTCTCTGAAAAGAAACCATTAGTGTTTTTGAACTTTATACATTATTGTATTTTAACCCATCTCTGAAAAGAAACAATTGGTGTTTTTGAACTTTATACATTATTGTATTTTAATCCATCTCTGAAGAGAAACTATTGGTGTTTTTTAAATAAAGTTTCAGTGGGTGCTGAATATTTTTAAACTAAAAGATACATTGTTTGGCAGAAGTTTCAACATATTTTTCATGTTCATTTACTCTGGACACAAATCTGGAACAAAAATTAACTGCAGTCATATTTTCACACTTTAAAAATGTATTTTAAAAATTTTTAAGCCAATTTCTGTATAATATATTTTTAATATAAGAAAATATATTTGAATGAAACCTGTAAAGAATGGTCAAAAGAAGGAGCATGACCCACACATACATTGATGCAAACATACAATTTCTTATCTTCCATGAAACATAAATGCATAACAAAAATCTAGAATGTACCAAAGAAGTTTTTCCAATGCATGTCAAATATGGATTTATACCATAATCTAAATTCAAATTCAGATACTCTGCCCATTAGAGACTCTGCTCCCTTCATTATGACACTAAATTCTGCCAAATTAGAAAACAGGGGTCAATGTCACAAGTAACAAGAACTAATCTGTTATGCATCAAATTAATAACAAGCAATTACATTTTAAGAATTTTTTATCTTAGATTATGATGGATCATAATAATGTTATTTGTATCAAATCAAATAAAAGGAATCAAATTAAAAGAAGTTCAAAGGCGTGCAAAATCCTACCAATATAGGAGCTAGAGGTCATGGTTGTGTGTCCGGTTAAATAATTTCAAGTCATTATCGTTATAAATAATACAGGCTAATTAACAATTAAACTACCTCAAATTATCCTAGTCATTCCCAAATGTGATCAAAGATAGTAATGCAACAAAGCAAAAGGAGTGCACAGTCAATTCAAAGCTTTTCATACATACTGTTCATTATGGAAAAGTGAATTCCAAAGTTTGTAGTGAACTTAAAATTCCAGAATTGGCACTAAGAGATTTCCTCAAGGATGAGCAGAAGTTTCAGTAAAACTTGCAATGAAATCACAGAATCAACATTTCACTAACAAAACAATTTTAAAAAATCAAGTCTCAACATTGACAGTTCGTTCATGAAACAAACATCTCTACATTTTGACCAAAAGGAATCTTGTTTGTTCTACAAAAAGCAGTGATGAAATACACAATGTGTTGTTGGTACACAACAAAACACACCTGTACATGTGCTGAAACCTCTTGAAGTTGTTTCTCACAATCTTTTATACACTGGTTGTCTTGAAAATAAAGTTAACTTATACCTACAAGCAAACAGTTTCATAAGAAAATGTTGTTTATTTACAAAAATTATTCCCAATGTGATTATAGTAACAAATATTCAGCCACTAAACATCACCACTACCCACCCCCCTTCCAATGTCTTCTCAAAGTCTAGCTAGGATGTTGCTCCCTTTTTCATTTTTCAGAGGTCCTTCAGTAACTTGTGCAATTGTCTACAATGCTATGTTTTTGGACTGAGTCATATGTGAGTTATAGCGGGAGAGAAAGGTGTAATGTGTCAAATACCTCTTTTTTTCTTTGCATTTTCTTCATCCTTGAACTCATTCCGATCACTGGCCTTGATGGACATAAACTCTTTCAGCAGGTTGTCATGGTGGATAATTCGCTGCAGTTCTTTCATCTCTGTGCCATACAGTGCCTTGTCCTTGTCGCTACGATCCTTCAAAGCCAGCATCTTAATTTGGGCCTCATCCCTGAAATATTACAAAAACTCTGTCAAAGCTTAATACATAGTATACAAACATACTGTCAGGGCTTAATACATAGTGTACAACCTACTGTCAAGGTTTAATACAAAGTGTACAAACACGCTGTCAAGGCTTAATACATATCGTACAAACATGCTGTCAGGCTTAATACACAGTGTACAAACATGCTGTCAAGGCTTAATACATAATGTACAAACACGCTGTCAAGGCTTAATACATAGTATACACACATACTGATAAGATTTAATACACAGTGTACAAACATACTGTCAAGGCTTAATACATAGTGTACAAACACACCCATCAAGGCTTAATACATAGTGTACAAACATGCTGTCAAGGCTTAATACATAGTGTACAAATATGCTGTCAGGGCTTAATACATAGTGTACACACATACTGTCAAGGCTTAATACACAGTGTACACACATACTGACAAAGTTTAATACACAGTGTACAAACATACTGTCATAGTTTAATACACAGTATACAAACCTACTGTCAAGGCTTAATACAAAGTGTACAAACATGCTGTCAAGGCTTAATACATAGTGTACAAACATGCTGTCAAGGCTTAATACATAGTGTACAAAATGCTGTCAAGGCTTAATATGTAGTTTACAAACACGCTGTCAAGGCTTAATACATAGTGTACACACATGCTGTCAAGGCTTAATACATAGTGTACACACATACTGACAAGGTTTAATACACAATGTACAAACATACTGTCAAGGCTTAATACATAGTGTACAAACATGCTGTCAGGCTTAATACATAGAGTACAAATATGCTGTCAAGGCTTAATACATAATGTACAAACATGCTGTCAAGGCTTAATACATAGTGTACAAACATGCTGTCAAGGCTTAATACATAGTATACACACATACTGATAAGGTTTAATACACAGTGTACAAACATACTGTCAAGGCTTAATACATAGTGTACAAACACACCCATCAAGGCTTAATACATAGTGTACAAACATGCTGTCAAGGCTTAATACATAGTGTACAAATATGCTGTCAGGGCTTAATACATAGTGTACACACATACTGTCAAGGCTTAATACATAGTGTACACACATACTGACAAAGTTTAATACACAGTGTACAAACATACTGTCATAGTTTAATACACAGTATACAAACCTACTGTCAAGGCTTAATACAAAGTGTACAAACATGCTGTCAAGGCTTAATACATAGTGTACAAACATGCTGTCAAGGCTTAATACATAGTGTACAAAATGCTGTCAAGGCTTAATTCATAGTGTACAAACACACTGTCAAGGCTTAATATATAGTGTACACACATGCTGTCAAGGCTTAATACATAGTGTACACACATACTGACAAGGTTTAATACACAATGTACAAACATACTGTCAAGGCTTAATACATAGTGTACAAACATGCTGTCAAGGCTTAATACATAGAGTACAAATATGCTGTCAAGGCTTAATACATAATGTACAAACATGCTGTCAAGGCTTAATACATAGTGTACAAACACGCTGTCAAGGCTTAATATATAGTGTACACACATGCTGTCAAGGCTTAATACATAGTGTACACACATACTGACAAGGTTTAATACACAATGTACAAACATACTGTCAAGGCTTAATACATAGTGTACAAACATGCTGTCAGAATATTCAATCTATACTCATATAGAAATATTAGCTATGTGATAGGTTGTTTATAAATAAATGTCACTGGTCAGGTACACAATTGGAGAAAGGTCAAGTATAAATATAGATATACATAACATATAACCATGGAGAAAAACAAACAAAAATAATGTATGTATAGTATGTACGCTGTATCAATGATATACCATGAGATGTATAAATTTTTCATTAAAAGGAAATGAGGCTTGCAGAGTTTCCTTCTAATGAAAAATTTATACAACAAGTGGCATATCACTGATACAGCGTACATACTATACATATATTTTATTTATATCACATACAAATGCATATATTTGCCATTTGAATGGAGTTAGATTGATGAAAGACAACTGCGCATCGACTGGGTGAATGAACTCACATCCCTGCCTAGTGTGTCCGCTGCAAAATGTAGTTCTGTCTTTTTGTGCCTGTTCATGATCACCTTTTCATATTGATAAGTTGATTGTTTTCATTTCTGAGTTTCTATTTTTATTCACATTGATTAAATCAATACAAGTTACACTTATGATTTATACATGAAAGATGGTTTTAATGAAGAAAGTAGAGCACTAGGCCTACAGACACACCGATTCTTGAATACCGAACGCTCATCGATGCATTGACATACAGCAGCAAGGAAATTAGCGTGGAATAGAATCTAAGCAAAACGACTAACCAACAAGAGGTAATTAAAATATTTTAACATATTTAAAGTTGATCTAAGGCATTATTCTGCTTTAATTAACATTACTATTGACCATAAAACTCTCTCTCTCTCTCTCTCTCTCTCTCTCTCTCTCTCTCTCTCTCTCTCTCTCTCTCTTCCTTTGGTCGGTTTAACATTTACCATCATTCTTCATAGGTCCAGAGACTTTGTGATATTACATAAACGAAAATCCTCTATTCTCGTCTTTCCATGGATTTTCGCACTTATCTTGATACAATGGTCAACGGGGGGTGGGGGGCAGCCGTTTTGGATATTTTCATATTTAATTAATAATAATTGATTTTTAGAACCTTATACATGTAATAGGTTTAAGAACAACAACAACATCAGCAAAGCCTTAAATGCATTACATATGTGTGCCCCATAACCAAGGCATTAATTTACTGTGTCGACCGGCAATTGCAACACTGTATCATTGATTATATAAACACTTTAGATAGGTCCCAAGAGAAGTGTAAACATACCGTTATGAAGAACGATATTGTAGGTTACTTTGTGCAATTTCAGTTTCAAGGTTTATTATCCAGCCCAATTTATTTTTCTCTCTCACTCCAGATTTCTGCATATTTTGTCCCTTGTGAATGAGAGGGGAGGAGAAAACGGAAAAAGAAAGGGTTGTGATTAAATTGTGTACCATGTTAAATTCATTTAGAAAACAGGAATTATTATCACTTTTTATTGTTATCTTCAACATATTTGATGATATTTATCTTGTGGCATCAGACAATGCTCCTCCAGACCTGCCTAAGGATCCTTCAAGAACATCCCTATTCCACAGACTTATATTAAGACACTTTACTTGAATACAACAAATAATACTCTGCCATTTTGTTTAAATAGCAGAGGTCCTCTAGGGAGATTAGTTGTACTCAACTAACTGTTATCATCTTTAAATAATGACACTATTTTTATACATCTATAACCCATTACAGCTAATAATCTTCACCAGCATCATGGTCATTATGTGTCTTCTTTCCATTTTCTGTATAATATTTTTTTTAAAATACAGGATGTGCTTTTCCATAACAAATATAGGTCCAATATGGAGATTTTGTAAAACTGACATGGGCAAAATACAGAGATAAAAGTATAATGATTTTATAGGGACCCTGATGACATATAGGAACAGCTGGGAGGCTTGCATGTGCTTCTACTGGAAACTCTCCACATGCAAGCTTACAATCATAAATAAATCAAAAATGGCCCCATGATTTAAATACAATTAATTAATTGCTTCCACTCTAGCAGTGTGAATGAAGTATTCAAGGGACCATGACCTATCCATGGGGTTATTAATACAGATATAAATGAATTATTCAAGGGACCATGACCTATTCATGTGATTATCAATACAGATATAAATGAAGTGTTCAAGAGACCATGACTTTTCCAATGTGGTTATCAATACAGATATAAATGAAGTGTTCAAGGGACCATGACCTGTCCATGTGATTATCAATACAGATATAAATGAAGTGTTCAAGGGGCCATGACATATCCATGTGATTATCAATACAGATATAAATGAAGTGTTCAAGGGACCATGACCTATCCATTTTGGTTATCAATACAAATATAAATGAAGTGTTCAAGGGATCATGACATATCAAAATGTGTGTGTGTGTGTGTGTGTGTGTGTGTGTGTGTGTGTGTGTGTGTGTGTGTGTGTGTGTGTGTGTGTGTGTGTGTGTGTGTGTGTGATTTGGATTTTTATTGTAGCTTTAACAATTTTTCAGTCATATCGCTATGATGTCTGCAGTGTGGTAATTTACAGTGATGTCTAACACTGGGGCATCATGCTGCAGACACATAGCATGTTATCCCACCCAGTCACATTATCCTGACACCAGGCCAACCAGTTGTTGTTGTTGTTGTTGTGGGGCTTAACGCCATTTTTCAGCACACGATATATACATGGCAGCCAGTATTAATGGTGGAGGAAGAAACCAGGAAATCTCCGGAAAGAACCACCGACCCACAAGAAGTTACTGGCAAGCTTTCTCACATATCCACATTTGCCGAATCCTAGATTCGAACCCACGCAGACAGAGGTGAGATGGCAGTGATCCGTAACGGACAGCGCTTTAGACCACTCGGCCACTTGGGGCCCCCCAGGCCAACCAGTAGTAGTAATAATAATAATAATAATAATAATAATAATAATAATAAAGACTTTATTTAGAGAAGGTAACTCAGTTAGTTACAGAACTAATCTACCTTGAGGCCTTCTACCTATTATGTACAATGTATACAGTATATACAACATGATGTGAAGAATTTGGCTTGACACTAAATAATTAAGTGATTTTAAAAGTCAAAGTATCAAGCTTGGAACACATACACAAGCATCTGTGAGTACATAACATAAACATATATAAAATATAAAATATCATCCTGCATTGAAAAATTCAACTGTGAAAATGATGGAAAATTATAGAAAAGCAGGCGGTATCTATTGTACTAGAACTGTTCAATTTTCTAAAGATTTCGTCCATTTGAGACACTGATTATGAAAAGAAGAAATGCTAGGAGCCTGCCTTATGTTACTGGGAATGTTGTTCCATACCAGTGGACCAGTATATTTGAAAACTTTTTTTTTAACAATTCCTTCTTTGGCCTTGGTATAATGTAATTTTTGCTTCTTATGGACCTTAAATTTGGAGTACCATCAACATCTCTTTGGTGAAAGATATTGCTTAAGATAGACAGGAATGGCTTTTCTGGATACTTTATACATCGATTTGGCCTTTCTAAGAAATATTCTTTCATGTATTGTTAAAACCTTTATATTATTCATTGCATCCTGGAAATTGTCTCTACATTGATCTAGAATTAAATGTCAAGCCCTCTTTTTGAGTCTTAAGAGTGTTGTTGAATTAGAGGTATTACCTCAAATTACATTACAATAGTCCAGATATGGCTGAATATAACTTTTATAAAAGATGACCCTATACTGAAGAGGAATGTATGTTTTGATTTTCTTCAGAAGCCAAAGATAAGAATTAACCTTTTTTGAAACAACTGTTTAATGTGAATAGACCAAGTAAGATTGTTACCTATGAATACACCAAGAATTTTATCCTGAGAGGTCATATTAAGGCTCACATTGTCAAATAGAACCTGGGGTTTGTTGCTATCTAGCCTTGCTCGTTTTTGTTGCATTGTAACTAGTAGGGCTTTTGTTTTTTTCTGTATTAATGATCATACTGTTAATGCACCAAACTTGAAGTCTGCTGAGAGCATCTTGTAAGTTATTTTCAAGTGCCATTTTGGTTTTACCCATCTCAGACAGTGTAGTATCATCTGCATAGAGGTCAGTGGAAGAAACTGAAGTTCCAATCTTAAGAGGTAAGTTGTTAATAAAAAAAATGAATAACAGAGGTCCAAGGATAGAGCCCTGTGGTACTCCACAATTAATATTTTTACTCTCAGAAAGTTCACCATTTAAAGATACTTTTTGCACTCTATCGGTTAAGTAAGAAGTAAACCAGTTTAGGGAGTTTTCACTGCATTGATAGATTTTTAGTTTTTCAAGCAAAATTTCATGGTCTACAAGATCAAAAGCTTTACGAAAATGAACCATAATAGTGCCTACCATTTCTCCCTGATCTAATGCTTTCAGTCATTTATCAATCAAAGATATAAGTGCAGTTTCACAGGAGTGATTCTGTCAAAAGCCAGACTGATTATCATGAATAAGATCACAAGTGTTCAAATAGTTGAGAAAAGAATCATGTACATGTTTTTCTAGTAATATGGAGAGACAAGGAAGGATAGAGATGGGTCTGTAGTTATTTACATCATCTTTTGTTCCTGCTTTATGCAATGGTGTAACCTTGGCAGTTTTCCATGTTTGTGGAAATTTTTTTAGACTTAATACATTCATTTTGCAAATGAAAGCAATACTCTCTACAATTGCAGGTGCAGCTATCTTTAGTAGCCTTGGTCCAATCATATCAAGTTCTGTATCTTTACAATCATCCATTTGTTTAATATATTTCAACACCAATTCTGGACTCATTTCAGAAATTTCAAACTTTATATTGTTTGGTAGTTTTTAAGTACAAAAATGTTTGAGTTCCAGATGATCAGATGAAGTTCTGGGTTCTTTAAGTTTTTCAGCAATCTGAACGAAAAAGTATTTGAGAAGTCAGTTGGATTATCGGTATAAATGCCCTCATGATTGACAGATAAAATTTCAGTTTTACTCTTACATTTGCCTGCACCAAACTCTGTAAACACTTTCCAGATAGCTTTCGGGTTATTTTGGTTTTCATCCAGCACTTTTTTGCAGTGCGCTTGTTTGGCTTGACGTATCATTTTATTAACTTTCTTCATACAAACTCTATATTCAGTTTGATTTCCTACTGATTTTAGCTGGTCTCTTTGCTTTATTGCTTCTAAAATTTCTCGGGAGGTCCAGCCTGGCTGGTGGTCTTTCTTTATCCTGTGTGTTTTCAAAGGGTCATGTTTGTTCACTATACTGATGAACAGATCTGTCCAAGTATCTAGAATATCATCAATATCTTCAAAGATTTGGACTGTATTCCATGGAATCTGTTTCAGATCTTCCAGGAATTTAACAGTACCAAAGTTTTGAAAAGATCTGTAAGTAATGGATTTATGGATATTATTTTTTTTTATTTGTCACTGATTTTACATGTTAGAAAAATTGCAAAGTGGTCACTTATACCAATCTTTGGAACCATTACTTCCAAAACATTTTCTTTTGTATTGGTATAAATATGATCTATAAGTGTTTTAGAGGCAGATGTTACTCTGGTGGGTTCATTTACTAGTTGCTCCATACCTAACGAAGCAATAAAATCCATCCAATTCACTTTTATTTGATCATTGAGAAGGTCTCTATTTATATCGCCTACAATGTAAAATTCTTTCTCTTCATTTGAAATTTTATCTACTTGAAGTTCAAAATATTCACACCAATCAGCATGTGATATTGGGGGTCTGAACACAAAAATTACTAAGTAGGGCTTAGCTTTTTCTGGACTGATCTGTAGCCAAATGGATTCTATTTTCTGTATTTCTAGGTCTTCCCGTCTTTTAGAAATAGTACCAGTTCTAACATACACAAGGAGCCCACCACCGCCTGCTTTCCTATCACTTCAATAAGGTTTGTCATAGCCACTGATACACAAGAAATTTTCACCCTGATTTTCTGTTAACATTGTTTCCGAGAGTCCAAATAAATGGATATTATTATTTGGAGAGGTTAGCATTAACTTCACTTGATTGATTTTTCCACAAAAACCCTGAATATTTAAATGACCTATGTGTAAGCCCTTACTAGAAACTCCTAAATTCAGGAGATTAATATCAATGCTATTAAAGGCACTCAAGGAGACATTAAAAGTATTAAAACTATGTTCATAATGATCATTGTTACAACTGTCATTACAGTATAAAATTTTAGTTTTTCTACAACTGCATTTTCTACTTTTATAATCATTGCATAAATATGAACTATCAGTCATATTTCAATAAGTACAAGTAGTTTGTAAGTTTCCACATTCAGAACATCCATCAGCAAGGGGATCAAATCTGTTTTGACAAGGGATGCATGGTGTATATGACAGTCCTTTATAGACAGATTGGTCCTCCTGTTGAATAGAGTCTTCCTGTGGAGTTGAGATGGCCTCATTGCCCTTTTCCTATTTCATAAATCTAGTGTGAGTTTTGGCTTTGTGTCCAAAGCTACCACACTGATGGCATTGTATTGGCTGTCTGTGCCTGCATTCCTGTGCTGTATGTTTGATCTCACAACAGTAATCACATCCTGAGGTGTACTGACTGTGTTGATATGGCTGACCATATTGTTTGATGCTGTTTTGACCTACATTGGGTTTATAGGAACGCATGAAGTTTGTAATGTGGCTGTAAGACCAGACTACACGAATAACTGCATTTATATTTTTTGTCTGCTTTTCCACCCCTTTGGTAGACAGGTGGATATTATCTCTTTTTCCAAATAAATGTTGCATCACTTGTCCATATTTATCCAGGAAACTCAAGTAACTGTAAACAATATCACACTTCCATTCACTTGCCAGTCTTCAGATGACTTCATTGATATCTAACACATCACAATCTCCCCTGCGGGCCATTTCACACAATGCAGCATGACAGCTTTGATTTTGCTTATGGATGTGTGTAAGTAATTGGTCATATAGTTCTTCAAAAAGTTCTAGATCAGTCCCTTCAAACACTAACCTCATAATGCTGAGCACCAAGCAAGGCAGCTGCTGGTACCATTTTTATAAGTCTTTGATATTACTCAGCCAGGGTTTGAACCCACAATCTCCCACATCTGAGGTGAGAGCTCTTACCACTAGGCCACATATCAAAATCAATCATTTCACTGCATACCTATATTCTGTATGTTCTTAATGTCTGCCAGATTTTTTTGTTTTGGGGTGTTTTTGATCACAGAGGATCTTGCAATTTTTGAGAGCTTATTTCAAATGAAATTTATTAAATTGGTGAATTTTTTTTATATTTTGCTGTAAGCTGAACATTTTAATCTTGTAATATCATGAAAAGTTGGCACTTATGTATATAGGTATAAATATCAATAAAAAATGCCAAAATTATTGTGATTCAATTCCACTCCAAGTCAAGACAGAATGATCAACTTTATTAAAATTCAAGCAAAATTATATTTTGTCTTTAGTTACCAGACTATGTGACCAGAACAAGTATTCTCTAAATCAGTTTCCAGACTACAGGAACATGTCCAGTATTCTCTAATCAGTTTCCAGACTACAGGAACATGTCCAGTATTCTCTAATCAGTTTCCAGACTACAGGAACATGTCCAGTATTCTCTAAATCAGTTTCCAGACTACAGTAACATGTCCAGTATTCTCTAATCAGTTTCCATACAACAGGACTAGGCCTAGTATTCTCTAAATCAGTTTCAAGACCATGGGACCAGGCTCAGTATTCCCTAAATCAGTTTCAAGACCAATGGGACCAGGCTCAGTATACCCAAATCAGTTTCAAGACCATGGGAACAGGACCAGCATTCCCTAAATCAGTTTCAAGACTACTGGATTAGGCCCAGCATTCCCTAAATCAGTTTCAAGACTATGGGATCAGGCCCAGCATTCCCTAAATCAGTTTCAAGACTATGGGATCAGGACCAGTATTTCCTAAATCAGTTTCAAGACTATGGGACCAGGACCAGCATTCCCTAAATCAGTTTCAAGACTATGGGACCAGGCCCAGCATTCCCTAAATCATAAGTTTCAAGACCATGGGACCAGGCTCAGTATACCTAAATCAGTTTCAAGACCAATGGGACCAGGACCAGTATTCCCTAAATCAGTTTCAAGACTATGGGATCAGGCCCAGCATTCCCTAAATCAGTTTCAAGACTATGGGATCAGGACCAGTATTTCCTAAATCAGTTTCAAGACTATGGGACCAGGACCAGCATTCCCTAAATCAGTTTCAAGACTATGGGACCAGGCCCAGCATTCCCTAAATCATAAGTTTCAAGACCATGGGACCAGGCTCAGTATACCTAAATCAGTTTCAAGACCAATGGGACCAGGACCAGTATTCCCTAAATCAGTTTCAAGACTATGGGATCAGGCCCAGCATTCCCTAAATCAGTTTCAAGACTATGGGATTAGGCCCAGCGTTCCCTAAATCAGTTTCAAGACTATGGGATCAGGCCCAGCATTCCCTAAATCAGTTTCAAGACTATGGGATCAGGCCCAGCATTCCCTAAATCAGTTTCAAGACTATGGAACCTGGATCAGCATTCCCTAAATCATTTTCAAGTCTATGGGACCAGGCTCAGTATTCTCTAAATCAGTTTCAAGACTATGGGACCAGGACCAGTATTCCCTAAATCAGTTTCAAGACTATGGGACCAGGCTCAGCATTCCCTAAATCAGTTTCAAGACTATGGGACCAGGACCAGTAGTCCCTAAATCAGTTCCAAGACTATGGGATCAGGACCAGTATTTCCTAAATCAGTTTCAAGACTATGGGACCAGGACCAGTATTCCCTAAATCAGTTTCAAGACTATGGGACCAGGCTCGGCATTCCCTAAATCAGTTTCAAGACTATGGGATCAGGCTCAGTATTCCCTAAATCAGTTTCAAGACCATGGGACCAGGCTCAGTATTCCCTAAATCAGTTTCAAGACTATGGGACCAGGCTCAGTATACCCAACTCAGTTTCAAGACCATGAGAACAGGACCAGTATTTCCTAAATCAGTTTCAAGACTATGGGACCAGGCCCAGCATTCCCTAAATCAGTTTCAAGACTACGGGATCAGGCCCAGCATTCCCTAAATCATAAGTTTCAAGACCATGGGACCAGGCTCAGTATACCTAAATCAGTTTCAAGACCAATGGGACCAGGACCAGTATTCCCTAAATCATTTTCAAGTCTATGGGACCAGGACCAGTATTCCCTAAATCATTTTCAAGTCTATGGGACCAGGCTCAGTATTCTCTAAATCAGTTTCAAGACTATGGGACCAGGACCAGTATTCCCTAAATCAGTTTCAATACTATGGGATCAGGCCCAGCATTCCCTAAATCAGTTTCAAGACTATGGGATCAGGCCCAACATTCTCTAAATCAGTTTCAGGACTATGGGATCAGGCCCAGCATTCCCTAAATCAGTTTCAAGACTATGGGATTAGGCCCAGCGTTCCCTAAATCAGTTTCAAGACTACGGAACCAGGCTCAGTATTCCCTAAATCAGTTTCAAGACTACGGAACCAGGCTCAGTATTCCCTAAATCAGTTTCAAGACTATGGGATCAGGACCAGTATTCCCTAAATCAGTTTCAAGACTATGGGACCAGGACCAGTATTCCCGAAATCAGTTTCAAGACTATGGGACCAGGACCAGTATTCCCTAAATCAGTTTCAAGACTATGGGACCAGGACCAGTATTCCCTAAATCAGTTTCAAGACCATGTGACCAGGCTCAGTATTCTCTAAATCAGTTTCAAGACTACTGGATCAGGCTCAGTATTCCCTAAATCAGTTTCAAGACCATGGGACCAGGCTCAGCATACCCAAATCAGTTTCAAGACCATGGGACCAGGACCAGTATTCTCTAAATCAGTTTCAAGACTATGGGACCAGGCTCAGTATTCCCTAAATCAGTTTCAAGACTATGGACCAGGATCATTAGTCTCTAAATCTAAATTCGAGTAAGAAACTCAAGCTAAAAGTAAAAGAACCTGACAGTTGATAACTTTAATTACAACTCTATCCTTATTTATGCTCTGATATATTTTTTATTGTGGGAAAAACAATGATGTAATAAGCTAATATTATACCTAATACTGAATCCCCCAATCTTTGCACTTGCATTCGGCAAATGTTTCAGAAATAAATACTATTTAATACTTCTACTACTGATAAGCTGATAAGCTATTTCTACTACTGATAAGCTATTTCTACTACTGATAAGCTGATAAGCTATTTCTACTACTGATAAGCTATTTCTACTACTGATAAGCTGATAAGCTATTTCTACTACTGATAAGCTGATAAAACAGTTTGCTCCAAATGGCAAATGCTGAATAAAGAGATGGACCTTATGAATGCATGTTTTTAAGTGAAAATACAAATGCATTTAATTACAATTTAATTAAAAGGATGATAAGTGGAACCTGTTTGTTTTGATAAATACATTACAACTTAAAGCATAAATTCTCAAAAACCTTCCACTTTGTTGCTTCACTATGTTTGCACTTTATATTCACAATTTACCTAGTTGGAGCATGTTTTATACAATTTTCTGTTTATTATGTCCATTATATAAATTTACTGCTTTAATAATGTTTTTGTTTTCTTCAGTATTATTTTTTTTTCTTCTAGGAAGAATTAAGAGTTGTATCTGCATTTCTTTATTGTGTAACTATGTACTATGTATGTAAATATGCAATTAACAGAAGGCCACAACAAGGATTGGTTCCATGTGAGTTAACTGTGTGACCCTCTTTAAATAAAGTTATTATTTTTATTATTATTATTATTATTATTATTATTATTATTATTATTATTATTATAGCCACTAAATGATCAGACTAATATCAGTTAAAGTCAAGAAACAAAATACCATGTCAATCATTAAATTTGTCTACCCATTGAAAATACATGGATATTTAAGACATTCAGTGGCAAAACAAGGACCATATTAAAACTTGCATTGACATTGAGCATTGCTTAAGAAAAATGTACCAGAGGATATCACATTATATCTCAGTTTTGAAAGCATTGCAAAACAACCTGAGGCAAAAGTACATCCACAGCATGGTAAGAAGCCAATTAAGCTAAGAGAGTGACAAGTATTATGTCTTATAGCTGAAGGTTAAACTGATATATCCTGGTGATTTACCTTACCTCACCACACAAAAGAGGTTCCTTTTAAATCAAATATGTAGAATAATATACCTGTGAAAGGTACACTGGGTAAATAAATATACCTGCGAAAGGCGCCCTGGGTAAATAAATATACCTGTGAAGGGTTTCCTGGGTAAACGATCTGCATCTTAGAGATTCTAAGTAATTACAGTCCTAGCACTGTAGAAATGGCTGGGAACAGATGGATTTTTCCAAAGGCTCAACTTGTGAATACCCCAAGCCAACAAAATGGGATAGATACCAACACAGAACTCACCTACAGACAGCTGACTGCCAGTTTAATCCAGGATATAGGACATACACTTGCAGTAACACAGCTTTGTATCAACTCTGCCATAGTCTACATGCACAGATTCTATATGATCCATTCTTTTAGACACTTTCCACGACAAGAGATGGCTACAGCTTGCATATTCTTGGCAGCTAAGGTGGAAGAGCAGGCGCAAAAACTCAAATATGTGATTCAGGCAGCCAATGGCTGTCTGCATCATGAACCAATCGATGTAAAAAGTGATGCCTACCTTGAGCAAGCGCATAATCTGGTGATCAACGAGGATATTTTGCTGCAGACTCTAGGTTTTGATGTAAGAGTGGATCACGCCAATGCTGTTATTGCCAAGACCTGCCAACTTATACAAGCCAGCAAGGATCTAGCACAGACATCCTACTTTTTGGCCACTAACTGTCTTCATCTGACCACCTTCTGCTTGCAGTACAAGCCAAGTACTATAGCCTGTATTTGTATACTTCTGGCTTGTCAATGGTCAAATTGGGAGATACCAAAATCTTCTGAAGGAAAAGAATGGTACTATTATGTAGACAAAAATATTACCTTGGAAATGCTGGATGAATGCATACAAGAATTTCTAAATATCTTTGATAAATGCCCAAGTAAGCTAAAGAAAAAAATAATGGGACAGAAAGCTAGAGGAAGAACGCACACTGTCAAAGGGAAAGAATTACCCAGTGAGGCCCCACCAAAGAAACGTCAGCGACTTGAAAATACCCCTCATACTTCAACCACGACTGGTTCTAGGTTTGTAGGAAAATCAGATGGGAATACAGGTCTACCTATACCAAGTGGTCATGAAGAAAAGGTGGATATACAACCACAACATAATAGCTGCACCTTCTCCCCTTCATCAGGAACAGTTAACAAAGAGCACCAACAGCATATACATCCTCAAAAGCCCATTTTATACAACAGTAAATCCAGTCAGGAAAAGCTTATACAACGGCCACTGTCAGACAATGGATCACTGCAAACAGCCAGTCCTTTGGCAACAAAAATGCAGGAAAAAAAGAAAAAAGCCAATTCCATGAGTGTCAAAGATTACCTGGAATGGAAGAAGAAAGTGCATAAACAAAGTCTCAAACATGAACATGTTCAGCCACATGAAAACAGACACGACTATGTTCCTAGTGTTCCTAATAGTCCTAAAAAATGGAAGCCTGTGCCAAATATTCCAATGAAACTGGAATCTTCTTCACATGGTAATACACTGGAGTCTTTGTCCAATGTGCATAAATAAGTCCATACAAGACTCAGTACCCAGTGCTCACATCAAAGAGAAAGCTGCAGAGCACAAAATTACTTTCAGGCAGAAGTCTGATGAAAATTATAACAAAAGTGCTTTAGACAGAAGTTATTCCAATACTGCTGTAGACAGACAGACGAGGAAGCCAAAGTCAGAGAAAGGAGTCTCTCAGCATAGTAGGCCAGAAAGTCAAAGTTTGAAATCACATAGCATTAGACAAGAGAAAATGGAGGAAATTTCAAGTGTAAAAATCCATCCCAATCCTATTCCAAGCCCTAGCTCACATACTGTGAAATAGAACAGTTCACCACCACTTGAGGTTAAAATTTCAACCTCTTCTTTGAAAGAGGAACATAAGCATACTGGCAGTAAGAAACGCTCCAAGGATCAACATTATCACTCATCCAAGACACACAGAAGGGACTTGCATCACCACAGCTCTCACTCCTCTCATGTCAAATCTGCTGATTCTCCTGCCTGTGGGACAAAAGAAAAACCAGTTACATATCACAATGTCTGATAGACAGAAATCAGACTTACCAGAATACTTCATTCAATGACTTGGGAACCCAATCTTCTAACATAAAGCAAAGCCAGATTCATGAGTCATGCTATGAGGGGAAGCATGGCTGAAATGGAGAGAAGACTGACAAAACATTCAATAGCTGGAACCATGATTCACATCACCAAGATTCTGAGTGGCATTCACATCATTGGAACTTTCGGTTTCAAGCTACCTCTGAGATCAGCCATTCTCCTACACATAATGGGCATAGAACCCCTTCATCCAGTGAGCAAAACCCACAGCCAAGCAGACAGAGGCATTCATCCTCCTGCCATGACATAGTAGACATGGAACTGTCAGACAATGGATCTTTGGAAGATAGGATATCCGTCATTATCAGTCAACACAGTTCTTCAGACCCTAATCACAGCAGTGATACAAACTCTCAGCACTTCTCTATCACTCCATGTCAGCAGCATCTCGTTAAGATAATCAGGTTCAAGACCAACTAAAGCAGCTGATCGAGTTAAACAGGCTCCATATTGCCAATCAAATGTCACAGCAAACCAATGTAGGCTCAGGGTTTGATTTAGATGCCTACTGTAACTATTGTTCCCCTCCACCTCTTCCTACTGATTTACTCCCTTCAAGACCCCCCTTACCCCCTTCATCTTTCTCATCCAGTTCACCATTTGAAAAAAGCGCAGCTTGGTGGAGTGGAGTATGAATAGGGAACAGAACTGCATTTTTTATGGATATTTGTACCATATGCTCAAATGAAGAACAAGTGTTAAATAATAATAAGAAGAAGAAGAAGAATAACTTTATTTAATTTTAATTGCATGGAACTAATCTTTGATATGGTGCTTTCTTTTATACATATTTACATACACAGCATATAGCTTTCACCCAATACAAACAGCATTGATAATATGTTACATTTTAGTTGGACACAATAAAATAAGCTATTTTAATATATGGACACAATAAAATAAGCTACATATATATACGGACATAGTACAATAAGCTACATTTATATACGGACATAGTACAATAAGCTACAGTTACATATGGACATAATAATGTAAGCTGGTTATATTTGGACATAATAAACTAAGCTGCATTTATATACATGTATGACATACTAAACAGAATATTTTGTAAGAACATGCTCCAGCTAGGTACATTGTTTGCATACAGTATGAAAATAATGAGATAACAATGTGGAAGGTTAGTGAATTTATACTTTAAGTTGCAATGTATTTGTCAAATCAAAAAGTTTCCACTTTTCATCCACTGAATTAGATTATAATTAAATGCATTTATATTTGTACTTTCTCTAATTTCCTTTGGATTTTGTTCCAAATTAGTAACCCCAAATACTGAAAATTTTATTAAAGAGTTCTTCATTTAACTTTAAAATGGAAAGGTGGTTTATTTTGAAATTTATAAACTGAGTGTTGCCTTGTTTTCTACCATGAAATGGTTCCTAGAGATATAACAGGGCCATACTGTCTCAAGCTTTGTGCATAAGTATAATACCCACTTACTGTTAGCATTTCAGTATCATAAATTGCATTATCTTGGATGAGTCTACTAACTCTATTTTGCAAATATTCTTGTCAGAAGTGTTTCTCTAGGTAACATTACAGTAGTCCAGGTATGGTAGTATTTAGCTTTTGTAGTATATTAATAATCTGGTTGACAGATATGGCCTTGTCTTGCTTAATATTAAACCACAGACATTAAACTAACTTATTGACATTGCAAATTGTTGTCAACCATCACCTCAAGGATTTTGCCATGGGTAACCATTTGTAGAAACATTTCATTAATATCAAACTCTTATTTTCAATTTTGCTCTCTTTTGTTCGCTAGTAATCATTAATACTTGTCTTGTCTGTTCACTTTCATGCCATTTTAATGTTTCATGGAGTTGCTGTTGTTGTTGATTATGTGCAGAGTCTACTCCATGGCTCAGTTGAATAGATCCTGTGCAGGGTCTATTGTTTGACACAACCTAGTAGATCATGTGCAGGGTCTACTCTGTGAAGCGATTGAGTAGATCATGTGCAGGGTCTACTGTGTGACACGATTGAGTAGATCATGTGCAGGGTCTACTCTGAGAAGCTATTTAGTAGATCATGTGCAGGGTCTACTGTGTGACACGATTGAGTAGATAAGTGCAGGGTCTACTCTGTGAAGCAACTGAGTAAATATGTGCAGGGTCTACTCTGTGAAGTGATTGAGAAGATCATGTGCAGGGTCTACTGTGAGACACGATTGAGTATATATATATGCAGGGTCTACTCTGTGAAGCGACTGAGTAGAGCATATGCAGAGTGTACTGTGTGACTTAACTGAGTAGATCATGTGCAGGGTCTACTGTGTGACACGACTGTGTTATGTATATTTAATTTAATTGTTTGTTTCTTAGTTTTAAATTGTTTATTTCATTACATGTTACTGTAATGTAACATTGTTTGCTGGACCTGACCTTGTCCAAAATTGAGTTCATTTCTGCTTGACCTGATTGACTTTTTTTATTATATTTCATTTATAAACAACTAATAATAGCTTCATTATTCTCTATGTGGATGAGCTTATTATCAGGATTATCACTCAGGTAAACAAAGAAGGAGTAAATACATTGATCAGAGTCAGGATTTTGAAGACTTCTAAGTAAATTGTATAAGCTATTGTGTTGTAAATAAACAAGGCTCATTAGATCATTCTAGAAGGTTATTTTCCATTATGTAATGGTTGTTTTTAGAAAATGCTAATTGTGACTTGGGGTCAAGCAGATAACTATATTATCTTGTGACTGTGAGGATTTTACCAGTCGTACTTTAACATCTAGCACTTTAAGATGTATTATGTTGTGACCAGTTTGGGCTGAATTTTATTTTCTTCAAATTATTGAATTCAAGTGATTATTTTCTCTGGAAATACAAAAGTGCTCTGATAAAATTCTTGGATTAAAACATTCATTGGAAATTATACTGAATTCAAACCTGGAAGAATATTTCTGTGATCAACAAAAGACTGTTGACACATCAGCACTTCACAGGCCATAACAGACATGTCATCAATTTTAAATCTCTTCAGGACTTTAACTGAGTTTTATTCAGGACTTTTTATTACTTGGACTTGTGTCTTTAATTCTTGGATTATTTTTGGATTTAATTTGCAATACCGTAAGTTATTTTTTTCTCATTTTTCACTTTGTATTCTAGGGAAATAAATTATTTTGTTAAATTTTACAAATTTTGTTGTCTTTCACTCTTTTCTGTTACTTATTTTAAGAGAATAGACTTGTTGTACCAATTGAGTAGATCATGTGCAGGGTCTACTGTGTGACATGATTGAGTAGATATGTTCAGGGTCTACTCTGTGAAGTGACTGTGTAGATATGTGCAGGGTCTACTCTGTGAAGTGATTGAGCAGAGTATGTGCAGGGTCTACTGTGTGACACAATTGAGTAGATGATGTCCAGGGTCTACTCTTTGAAGTGACTGAGTAGAGCATGTGCAGGGTCTACTGTGTGACATGATTGAGTAGCTCATGTGCAGGAACTACTCTGTGAAGTGACTGAGTAGAGCATGTGCAGGGTCTACCAGTACTCTGTGAAGTGATTGAGTAGATCATGTGCAGGGTCTACTGGTACTCTGTGAAGTGACTGAGGTGATCATGTGCAGCATCTACTACTCTATGAAGCAACTGAGAAGATTAGTGCTGGGTCTACTCTGTGAAGTGATTGAGTAGATCATGTGCAGGGTCTACTGGTACTCTGTGAAGCTATTGAGTAGATCATGTGCAGGGTCTACCAGTACTCTGTGAAGTGATTGAGTAGATCATGTGTAGGGTCTACTCTGAAGCGACTGAGTAGATCATGTGCTGGGTCTACTCTGTGAAGCGATTGAGTAGATATGTGCAGGGTCTACTCTGTGAAGTGATTGAGCAAAGCATGTGTAGGGTCTACTGTGTGACACGATTGAGTAGATCATGTGCAGGGTCTACTCTGTGAAGTGATTGAGCAGAGCATGTGCTGGGTATACTGTGTGACACAATTGAGTAGATCATGTGCAGGATCTACTGTGTGAAGCAACTGAGTAGATCATGTGCAGGGTCTACTCTGTGAAGTGATTGGGTAGAGCATCTGCAGGGTCTACTGTGTGACATGATTGAGTAGATATGTGCAGGGTCTACTCTGTGAACTGTGTTACATGTAGGCTCGTACAAAAATAACAAGAGAAAAGAGTGAAGCCAACAAGCTTTGTATATTTTAACAAAATAATTTATTTCCCTAGAAAACAATGTAAAAATTGGAAATAGGACTTACGGTTTGTGAATATAATCCAAAATTTAATCCTAAGATTGAAAAATACAAGTCCTATCACTAAACAGTTCTAATAGAATCCGGATTCGAATCTCGATGAAATTCTAATATGGAAGCAATGACATCAGATTAGGTCATTGTACTAATGGCAACAGATCCTCAATTGAATCACAGTTTATGTTTCTGTTAAACTCCAGAATAAATTTCCAGTGACTTTCTTTCTCCCAGAACTTTTATAAATATCAAGCACTTGTTTAGTTTTCTAGAGAATAAATTATTAAATTCCAAAAAACATATGAAAAACAAACTGGCAACAACAATTAGAAACACCTTGTCCCCTCAAGGTGTTAAGAACGACTAACTGAAAAGCTCTCAGAATGGGTATTAAACCCAACTAAAACATCATCCCATTCCCGCGTGATAGGTCACATGGTCTCTTAACACTTGAACAATGCAATAACAAAAATGAAATTTGTCACGTAGCAAGAACAGTCCTATCTAAGAATCAAATTCTCACACTGAAAATATATAAAAATGAAAGACTGTTTACAGTTCAGCTAAAAATAGTGCTAATGCAATATCTTTTACGTTCTATATAAACTGAACTTACTGGAAAAAATATCAAATCCCATGAAAATAATCATTACAATAAAATGTAATGAAACAAAAATAAAATAAAAAGAATTTTAAAACTAACACACAAGCAATTTAATTACATATAGGTAACAACTGACTGAGTAGATAATGTGCAGGTTCTACCAATACTCTGTGAAGTGATTGAGCTGATCATGTGCAGGGTCTACTGGTACTCTGTGAAGAGATGGAGTAGATCATGTACAGGATCTACTCTGTGAAGTGACTGAATAGACCATGTGCAAGGTCTTCCTGAGTACTCTGTGAAGCTATTGAGTAGACCATGTGCCAGGGTCTACTGGTACTCTGTGAAGTGACTGAGTAGATCATGTGCAGCATCTACTACTCTATGAAGCAATTAAGTAGATACATGCAGGATCTATTCTGGGAAGTGATTGAGTTGACCATTGTACAGATTTCATGACGATGATAATAATATTTTCCACAGGTTTATTGAGCTTGCCTGAAATGGCTTCTTGATTTGCACTGCATCTACTTTATTTTCAGAGTCAATATGTTTAGGTATCAACCAACCTTAACAGGTAATTTAGCTTGTAATAGAAAACAATGTGCATCAATAACCTTCTTAGAGAAAATATGCACCATTTCTTTCCACATTATTTTTGCTTTATCATATTCCTGTGTTATCTTGTACTGCTGTAATCTGAAGTGATTATTTTGAATGTCTTATTTGATACAACTATACAAAGAATAACAAATGTACTGGAGATTTCTCAACTGATCAAACAAAATAAAATATTTAATTCTGATTATTAAGATTATTATACACTTCTATACAATCCTGGAAAATAAATTAAACAGAAGAAAAGACAACTAAAATCTATTTAAAAATATGGATAACCTTTTATGATGTACATTTACATTTTTTTTTTTATCTTAAGCAAACTTATCACCCATTAATAAGTATGAAGGTTTAATATTGTAACATATATTGTTGCATTTTACTTAAATAATTTTTTATGGAGTAAAACCTGTCCTGAGATACCACCCATTCTGCTAACAGTAAGTGATCTCTCAAGACAGGTGGTCTCTCAAAACAAGTACCTCATATCTTTCAAGGCTGAAATTTTCAAAAGGGTTTAAAAAGAAACAAAATTCCATAACTTATAGTACATATATTTTGTTTCTTCATAGTTTTTGTTAAAATATGATATGCTTTCATCTACAAATTTATATTAACATATTGTTACGTATATGTAATTAAATTGCTTGTGGGTTAGTTTTAAAATTTGTTTTTATTTTAATTCTGTTTCATTACATTTTATTGTAATGAAATATTTTCACAGGATTCGATATTTTTTTCCAGTAAATTTAGTTTGTTTAGAACATAAAAGCTATTACATTAGCACTATTTTTAGCTCACTTTGGTTCATAGAGTTTGTAAACACTAGGCGAAAACGATTGGCTATTGCCAAGGTCATTTAGGCCTACGTGTTATTCTGAATAAACAATGTTTCATTTTTATATATTTTCAGTGTGAGAATTTGGTTCTTAGATAAGGCTATTCTTGCCTAGGTGCTAATTTTCATTCTTTTTATTGCGATGTTCAAATTAGTAAATCACGTAGCCTATCGCGTGAAGTACCATGTGATCTAAAATTGCGGCTTTAAACAGACGCTCTCTAGTAGATTTAATCAGTTGTTCTTAATACCTTGAGCGAATAAGGTGTTTTTAATTGTTGTTGCCAGTTTGTTTTTGAAGTTCATCTGTTTTTTGGAATTTAATAATTTATTCTCTAGAAAACTAAACAAGTGTACTTTTTTATAAAAAGTTCTGGGACAAAGAAATTCAGTGGAAATTTATTCTGGCGTTTAATGGAAACATAAACTGTGATTCAATCGAGGATCTGTTGCCATCAGTACAATGACCTAATCTGACATCATCGCCTCCATATTGGAATTTCATCGAGATTTGAACCCGGATTCTATTAGAACTGTTTAGTGATAGAACTTGTATTTTTCAATCTTATGATTAAATTTTGGACTATATTCATAAACCATAAGTCCTATTTCCAATTTTTACATTGTTTTCTAGGGAAATAAATTATTTTGTTAAAATATACAAAGCTTGTTGGCTTCACTCTTTTCTCTTGCTATTTTTGTATGAACCTACACGTAACGATATATGTTAGCAATAAAGATTTTTCAATCATTAACATTTATGTTTTATTTGAAGTTAGCATATGAATTGTAAAGTTAGCTATGATACTTGCTCAATAAATTTGTTTACTACCCAAAGTCAAAACTAAAGTCACCCACAACAAATAATGATAATTAATAAACAGCATAGAAGTAATAGGCATATGTGTGTGTGAGGGTGTGTGTGTGTCTGTATGTGTGTGTGGCATGCATGCATGTCTGTATTTAATAGCTCATCAGCACAATCCTGGCTATACGATGCCAAGTGAGTTTAGGTATCCAAAGAAAGGTGTACAAAACTAAAATAAATGCAAAATTGTTAAAATAGAGTCAAACGTTTTATAAACCACAAAAGCCCAAGACCTTCTCAGCTGAAACAAAATAATGAGACAAATTATATTTCAGAGCAAAATGACTGCATGCATTATTCACCTGTTAAAACATGGAGAATGGTGCATGGACCTAAAGTCAATCCAATGATAAAATCTCTGACTCTGTCACTTTGGCATTGTCATCAGGTTTTAATAACAGTAATATCGATAAAGCATCCATGAATATGAACCTTTGCAATAACCACATCATTAATTCAAGCAAAAAAAACCAAACCAAACAAAACAAAAACAAACTATTAAGTGAGAAAAAGATAATGACTTCATTCATCCCAGTGAGCATGCATTAAAACTTCAACAATGACTGCCTACAGCGACCAACACACTACTTTTAAAGCAGGGTAAGAAGATTTTTCTGGATGAAATTATCAGCACTGTTCATATCTGCACAACAGATGAACAATATAAACCTTTGAATCCATTCATGACTGCTTCCTTCAGGGATAGAATGATTAACTGTATCAGGGATTTAGATAGCTATGACTCAACAATGGTGCTTTGTGACATGTACTTAAGTCTTGTTTATATTTTTGACAGAAATGTTTCGCCAATAAATGTATAGCTGCATAAAGCTATTATAATATATTAACCTATGTTTCACTGAGAGATATGGCCTTGTCTTGCTTCATAACCACAGACATGAATCTACTTTGCTATAGGACTTCAATAGGATTTTAGCATTGCTAACCATTTCTGGACAAATTATTACTCATGTAAAGATTCAAACTGTTATTATCCAGCTGTGCTCTCTTTCATTGGTTAGTAACTATTGATACCCTAATTTCACCATGTTGACTTTCATGCAATTTTAATGTTTCATTGTGTTGTTATTTAGAAGTAGATCAAATGGAGAGTCTACTCTGTAAAATAGAGATTTAGATGATGATGGCTCAACAATAATGCTTTGTAACATGTACTTGTGTCTTGTTTATGTTCCATTTACCATACAACTCTACCTTGTACATTTAGAAAAACTGATAACAAGACTACTTTTCCCCATATCTTTGGAATCTTGATTCATAACAGACTGCACTCAGACTCTACTCAGTCAGCATGGTTATAAAGGATTAAATAAAGATCCAAAGTAATGTTTATAATGGGTTTTGGGATACAGTCATTCATAGTGATATTAAAATACACATTTTGCCTCATAATTAATTCCTTGCTAACAAACTCACATCTCATTCATCCCAACCATTACATATTATAACTGATGCCTGCAATATTCAATGTGCTACCAGAAAAGATTTGTAATTCTAACAGATCTTAACTCTGGAGTATTATCTGAGCATTCTCTAAGCAGAAACTACTCTTCTGGACACTTCATAAATAATTTTTAAAAATATTATTTCAAATATTGATAAACTTTTTTATATAATTCATTGTATCCTGAAAATTGTTCATACTTTAATCTACAATGAACAGCATGTCCTCTTTTAGAATAAAAGTTTTGTTATACTTGAATTAGAGGCATTATGTTATATCACATTGCAATAGTCAAATATAGCTGAATATATAAAAAGCCAGACCATACACTGAAATGAAATGAATGTTCTGATTTTCTTATGTACTGGTAGCCAAACAAGTAACAACCTTTCTTGAAACTTGTTGAATGCCTACATGACCTGTGTGACTTGTACTATAACAAACTGCACAGACCCAGATCTCCTGGCACATTATGTGATAGCAGATCTGGTTCCATGCAGTTTGCAGTAGGACTCATCTTACAAGCAATTATACACAGTATCACATTGTACTTACTACAGAGAATTCTTTGGCAGTTTTGCACCTAATATAATGTAAATCTTGGATTCCGTGGATGAATTTCTATTGTAACAACTATTATTCCAAACTGGAAAAATAGTTTCTTATTAGAAACTCCCAAGTCTGATCAGGCCATTTTGTTTTTTGCTTAAAAATACAAAATCACTCCTGTCATTCATGTATAGCATACATGAATATTTTTTAAAGGTCGGGTATATAATGTTGGTAAGTTTCTGTGAGTTAATTACCAAGGCAGTAATTATCCAATTCAAATGGAATAAAATGGAGAAAAGCCTAGAGGTTTTAAATTTGTACAACACTAATTAATGATCTTAACACAACATGTGCATAGTGAAACAACCGCAACATATTTTTCCTACTGTTATTTTTAGAACAATTTCTGCATTGATTTCAGACACATCACGATCAATAGTGTGATTATGAAAACTAGTGCTTCTTTGTGCACATTTTCAAAGAATTTAACATGGATACACTATTATGAATGTATTGAGATCATTTGGTGAGTAGATATTTACTTTACCTATTCATTTGCCACTGTTTTTATATGTGTAAACACACACACACACACACACACACACACACACACACACACACACACACACACACACACACACACACACACACACACACACACACACACACACACACACACACACACACACACACACACACACAGTTCTAATTATTATGGTGTTAGTGCTCCAAAGCACCAGAGTTTTCATTCCAAATTTTTGCCATGTATAATAATATTTGAAGTCATAATATAGAATCTTCCATTGAAAAACTGAGCAAATCTGATTGCTTTATTTGCTCATTTATTACGTTTTAAAACATAAAACCATCAGTTAAGCATACTTTTCCTGATCCATACATATGACAGGCCATCAAATCAGTAGATTTCAATTTTATTATCATATAGTCTCAAATCTCAAGTCATTTAATCGATGTGCTTGCTACAGAAGAATATGATTACCTTTCCTCATAGGCTTGTGTAGCTTCCTGAATGAAGGTACTGATTTGTTTCTTTGTTTCTTCCAGATTCTTGTTCAGCTTTCTGTATAAACTGTCAAACACTGCCTTATCTCGCCGCAAGTGGTCAATCTCCTCACGAAGAGCTTTATTCTTTGCAAGTTGTTCACTGAACTTAATCAAACCCTGTGGATGTAATTAGAAAGTTTAAATTAACAACTTAAAATATAACTGGAAACTCCATTAATGTAGAAACAGTATTGCAAAATATCTTAGATACCGAATATTTTAGATAAGAACTGACCATGTGACTGAGGCCAGATAATTCCAGATAAGAAAATGGGGGTGGAGTGAGAAAAAGGTATATTCACAGTGGTTAAAAATCTTTTGGTACCTATTGTTTTAAACACAGTGTTGTTTAACTTTATAAGTTAATTATTCTCCCAATAAAATTGGTGGGGTGGTCCTGGGTATTTGAAAATTATGCTCTTTATTTCTTATTCAGTTAATTTTGGGAAATTACTGCACTTAGGTAACACCATTAGCTGAGAACTTTTTAAATAATGTTATTATTATTATTATTATTATTATTATTATTATTATTATTATTTACAACTTTTGTTGAATTTCAGTGGCAACCTATTACAAATTAATTCTGTAAGCATGAGTATTATTCTCTAATTGAAAATTAATTCAAAGTTAGATGTAACTAGCAAAAACAGTGAATACCCCTATGCCATCTGATTGGATGCAGATGAAAGAAACTGATGCAATCAAATCGCTTGTGACATTTACCTTGGAATATAGTTGAAAATAATCACAGAGGCCTACAAAAAAAATAACATGTTGGATGCAGGTTGAAACTTTCACATACAAGTTCATTTTTCAAGTTGAGGAAAGTAGCTTCATAGCAGTTGGCATACTGAATGCCTAAAATGTAATGTGATGAGTTCTCCCAGTGGTCAATTGATTTTGCCTGCTACAGACAGTAACTCTTTCATCCAAAAGAGGGCATTTCTTCAAAACAACAGTTTACTTGGCTATAAATGCAAAGGGTCAAGATGATCTACAGACTATTGTAAAAATTGATGTCTCTATTTCAAATGTGTAGGAAGAGTTAAGTGGCATTACTCATGCAAGCACACACATCTGAAAGAAAAGAAACACATACTCTCTGCTTTTTCTATGAAAAGCTTTGGTATTGAGATGCATAATATATCTGGTCTTAAAAGACAGGTGGTCTCCTAAAACGGGGACCTTTAAAGTCAGACTAGATGTGCTAAATGTTTATTATTTTCATTTCCCTGATAACTGCCAATACAAGTACTAATACAGCAATTATCTGAATGACAAGTCCGATCTATTTAAATTACAAATTAGAGGAAGGGCGAGCAATTTTTGACTATGTTAATGTACTCCTGCTTCTCCTGCATTCCACCAACACCCCACAGAAAAGTCTATACTAAACAGAAAGGGATGACTCTTCTGAAAATAAAATAGTGCCAAACACAATAATAATCATAATAATAGTGACTTTATTTAACAAGAGTGACACTAATCTTCCTTATAGCCTTTATTATATGGATATTTACATTCAGAATATATGTACATAGTCACACACACACACACTTATTGATCATAAGCTACAATTATATACAGACACAATAAAAAGAAATTTTGAATGAACATGCTTCAAATAGGTACACCGTGTATGTACAGTACAAAAATAGTGGACAATAAAGTGGAAGGTTAGTAAATTTATACTTAAATTTGTAGTGTATATGTCAAATCGAACAGGATCCACTTTTCATCCATTGAATTAGATTATTATTAAATTCATTTATATTTGTACTTTCTCTAATTTCCTATGGAATTCTGTTCCAAATTAGTGATCCTGAATATTGAAAACTTTTCTTAAAGAGTTCTTATTTTGGTTTTGGGATGGAAAGGTGATATGCTGAAATTGATCTTAAATTGGGAGTGACTGCCTTGTTTTCCAGCATGCAAAAGTTCATCGAGATGTAATTGGGTCAAATTGTTTGAAACTTTCTGCACAAGTCTAGCCTTTCTCAAAAATATTTGTTCACTCACTGTTAACAGTTTAATATCACTCACTATATTTATATTTTCAGCATTATGTATGATGATTAGTCAGAGAGCTTTTTTTTGCAAGCGGAACAATTTGTAAATATTCTTGTCAGAAGTGTTTCCCCAGATAACATTACACTAGTCTAGGTATGGTTGTATACAGCATTTGTAACATATTAACCAAAAGGGAGCAATAGCTCATACCTCATAAGCTTTGATTTTTATGAATGAAAAGCTGCTCTTTGTAAGGGATTGATAAGCTCTCTTTGTAGTTGCTGGAAGCTGAAATATCAGCTGAGCCCTTAAGAGGTAGAAATACTTGATCAGTTCTGGTATCTGAGAGTCCACGTCAGTGGTGCAGCCTTTTGAAGATTTGAGTGTGCTGGATGGGCTGCACTATAGCACTTAATATTAGAACCATTATTTCTCTTCAAAAAGCAAAAGAAGAAAATCATCCAGATGTGTTACCTACTGGCATCTTACTTAGACATAGATCTTTCTTAGACTGAACAAATTACTTGGTGACTTTACTAAAAATTCATCCCTGCAGAAGAGATCATTTGAGATGACACAAGTATGAGGGTGGAGAATCTATGGACTGCTGTATAGGAGAGAGCCCCTCTGCTGTGACAAAAGGTCCTCCTCTGGGGTAATGTCCTGGAATGGTCCATCAGCAGGTCAAGAAGATCATTGAAAAACAATCACTGGGGCCACTCAGGGACTATTAAAATGAGCTAATCAGGGGAGATCCTTATTTTGTGAAGTACTTTTTGGATCATCCTAAAGAGTGGGAAGGTATAAGCATCCATTGCCAAGGCCCTCTGGAAGGGGACTAGGAAAACTAAAAAAGGGAAGCTTGTAGTTTAGCCTTTTTGCAAACAAATCCGTGACGGGTCTCTCCCATAGTTTGAACAAGGAATAATCTGTTATGCATTGGTGCAGAGACAATCCCATAAAGATTATCTTACCCTTCCTGGGTAGATTGTCCATCAAAATATTCTTCTTAACAGGAATCTGGTGAACTCCAAGTAATCACTTCCAAGATTGCCCAACAAAGGAGGTTCCAAGCCTCAATGTAGAAAGATGAGGCATGTATGCCTACTTATCATCTGAGGTATGCTACCACCAATATGTTGTTGTTGAAGACTACCATGCAGAAACCACTTGTTCTGTCAAGGGCTAAGTACACTGTTCTCATTAAAAGCTGATGATGTGGAGGATTGATTCTTCGCATGACCACAAACCCTGAAGACTCATATGGTCCAGCTCCAGATGTGCACCACACCCTGAATCATATATATCTGCAAACAGACAGAAGTGGGGTTCAGGTGCATGCATGAGGACAGAAACCAATCCCAATCTGTCCACCCAATCTGATGATGGTGGAAATCCAGACCTAGAAAAATCTGAGCTTTTCAGAGGGTCCATGTATGGTTTCCAGTTTGCCAGAAGAAGAAACTGGAGAGGAAACAAGTGCAGTATGCCTGGGGAAACCAAATCCACTGCAGAGTTCAAGATCCCTAGAAGAAAAAGAAAAGTTGAGATGACAATGTGGTCTTCCTGGCTCATAGCACCTCCGACAGGGTCAGGATCTTGTCTACTCTGCCTTGTGGGACATGGATTAACCCTCTGTTCTAGAAGATCCACATGTAAAGATGGACTAAGCTCTGATTTCTCTAGGTTGAGTAATATATCAATCTCATCTGAGGGACTCTAGCTGGATCAACCAATTGTTGAAGTATTGGAGGATAGTCATCCCATGTAACCTTAAGTACTGCTCTACTACTCTCATGACCCATCAAAACATACTGGCAGACCAAACCTAACAAGATTTCAGTAAGGCAGTCAACATTTTTTCATAGTCATGCCAGTTTTGATTAAGGTGTAATAAAATATCATGTACTGATATTTTCAACTTGGAAAACATGCATTTGGAAAGTTCAGAAGTATAATCGGCCAATGATGCAGAGATGGTAAACATTATGTTCATTATGTTCCAGGCTTGTAAAGTACACTTGGACCTTAATTACCTCCATAAACTGCAGTTCCAAATGCTATGAAGCTCAAAGGCTTCTTTTTATATCCACATAAACTGCAGTTCCAAATGCTATGAAGTTCAAAGGCTTCTTTTTATATCCACAGAAGCAATCCTTAGCTTTTCGATTTCACATGGTGACAAGCAATCATCTCTCCCACCCTGAGACATACTCAAATCAACACGATATCCAATAAATGTAATTGTTGCCCTTCCTGCTCTTTCTTGCCCTAATAATATTGAATATTCCTTTTTCTTCTTCTCAGCTGACATTTTAAACTTTTAAAAAGAGACTTATGGTCCCTTCATTTTGAACATGTACTGTTTATTGCAAGTCATTCTTAGAAAATTCTATAAACAAAAGTTTGATCATACAGACATTTGCATAAGAATATGTGCAATTTAAAGCATCTGAGGAGCTCCTGTAAAGTTAGTCTGGTTCCTGGATTAATTCTGTTGATTCTTTTATGAAACCTGAATCTGAATCCAACAATGACAAGGCAGTATCTGAATTTTACTACAATTGTATTTCCATAAATTGTGCTATTATTTCAAAAGTCCATATTTTAAGGATCATTTCTGTTAGAGTGCAAAACTGCAGGACTTTCCCATCCAAACAAAGTCAGTGGTACTTCCTGTGAGGAGGAATGATACGGATGCAAAGGGATCCTGATGAGTGATGGACAGGTCTTATGGCATTCCCAATAGGGATGCAAAGGGATCCTGATGAGTGATGGACAGGTCTTATGGCATTCCCAATAGGGATGCAAAGGGATCCGGATGAGTGATGGACAGGTCTTAATGGCATTCCCAAATGAAGCTGTTGTCTCCATCTTGAAAGGTTCCTACTGCAGAAATCTGTTAAGAAGGAAAATCCCATGAAACTTTCACCCTTTCTTTAGTACCAGGAAAATCCAGAAGTAGAAAGCCAGAGATTGGTCACTGAACACACCCTCTACTACACCCTTCTGGAGAAGGAAGTGTACCGCTTCCTTTAATCAGTATACTAGACTCAACTGTTGGAAGAACTGTCACCAAGGTTTAACCTGGCACATACAAGAACCAACAAATGGTCACTCTGCATGAGAGGGAGCATGTCCCAAGGGCTGTCCACCCCTTTTCCTTCAGAAAAAGGTTATGGCCTACAAACTTCATCCCTGGGCCTTTGTTGCACCACCTTTAAAGGCCTGACTGCTGGAGGGATGTTCTGAATTCGGGGTTGTTGCTTCAAACTAGGCTACCTCACTTTAAGGAACTTTGCTGATGGACCCTGTGACTGGTCAGGGTGATTTTCCTTCTTGGCTGGTTTCAACCTAATTGTCTAGGATAGATCAATACCTTCTTGAACTTGAAAAGGAAAAAAAAATATTCTCAAACACAATAATAGCTATGCCAACACTCCTGCAGAGAAGTAACCTGAATGCAAGGTTATAAAAATCATAACAAAAGATGGCAATGACTCGGAAGATCTAATTCCAAATAGGAATAATACTTGATCTGAGGGTAATTCCATACAATAAAAATGATTTATTTAATGAACATGCTCAAATTGTAATGTATGAAGCAAATGCAAATTTCTCTCCAAAGATTTCCCATAAGAGTAATGTTTGTAAAAAGAATGAAGGATAGTATGCATGGGCAAGGTAGCTACAGGTTGAACAGAAATGTCCTATGGAAGCAAGAATTTACATCATACAGCTGAAGGTATTTTCCATCTAAAGAATAAGGTACACAATAGCAAACAGGTTACATAATACTGATCAGCTGACATATATGATATGACATAAATACAAATGTTTTGAAGTGTCCATATTACACGTAAAAGTTGTCATAAAATTGTATCATAACTTTTATGACTACTATGAATATGGTAGGGGTGTGTTCAATGTGAAACTTGTTTAAAACAGATACAAAATGGACTACAAACATTCATTCCTTATGGATACATAGATGTCTATTATATAAGTAAAATGTGTAAGTACAAGGCACATATCAACAGTCACACACAAGCTATATTCCAAATTTGAGGAGAGTTGGATAAAATGGTATAAATAAAAGGAAAGTAAAAGGCTTTAACTCTGAGGTTAGTTTAGGGTGTGCATGGAGATATGGATAGATGAACATGCACATAGGCACTGCTATGCTGTATTTCTTCCAAGGCAGGTTCAACAGAAATTAAGAAAAGGGGTTCATAATGATGTCCTATATGAACAGGTGCCATTTATTATTATTATTATTATTATTATTAAAATATATGTTTCCTGCAGAATTATAAGAAAATAATTGAAAAAATAAATGCACGACTTTTCATTAGTGGCTGTCTATCCATGTCTCTGTCAACACTAACAATGGCCAAAGCTGTGAAATGTCATAAAAACTGTAAGAAGGCAATAGAAAATTATTTTAAAACAATGTATCTGGCAAGAAAACCTTACAGATTTTGTGGTAGCTGACTTAGTTATAATGTAAGGTGTTTGACAGCTGCTAGTGTAACAAAGAACATGAATCTGTGAAAACCAAATACCAGTCTATAAATAACATGAATCTATAAAAACAAAATACCAGAAAAGAACATGAATCTATGGAAACAAAATACCAGTCAACATAGAAGAGACTTGACAAACTTTAAATGAAAGAACGACTTCTAATTATTATGGTAAAATCTGAATTGCTGAGAAAAAAAAAAAAAAAAACAAAGCCAAATAACTGAGCTGCTCACAGCCTAATCCTTGAAGAAAATAATATGTGGAAGGATAACTTAAATATTTTAATAAAGATAAAGATAATTTACCATCAGAAATAACTATCATCGACCATGACATTCTCTTGGTAATAACAGAAGACATTACAAACTTGAAAACTGAAACTGTAGTGAAAAACAAATCCAAAAAGTGACTACATGTAATATCATTACTGTAATGAAAACAAATGGAAAAGTCATGTCAGTTGATATGTCAATCAAAGCAGTCAAAAAAGATCAACAGTAATGTGTTCAAAATTCTAAAAAATGAAACAAAACTGAAAGCCATCTACCACAATAAATGAGAAATTCTCTCTCTGAAAACACTATAAGAAAGGATTTTTGTTGTTTTGGGGTTTAATGCCATTTCTCAGTGCAAGATGGGATATATATGGTGGTCAGTATATGTTGTGGAGGAAGACCTGGAAAAACCCTGGTAAGAACCACTTTACTCATGGGAAGCTACTGGCAGCTTTCTCACATATCCACACTGGCTGAGCCCAAGATTCTAACCCACGAGGACAGAAGTGAGATGGTAGTGATTGATAAAGGTGAGTGCTTTAAAAAGGAAATCATAAGACTAAAACTATAGAGATAAGATAATATTAATTGCCTTGAACCATGATGTGACCTAAATTCATGCTGGCATTTAGTCGAATTCTATGCCATGACTGTTTGGAATATGAACACAAAGTAAAACACCGAATTAAGCACTTCACCCTCACAACAGGTGCTAGGCCAATGGCTATGAAGATTATAGAGAATTAAGTTTATGTGACATAACTTCTATTATATCTAGAAATTAAAGGAAATGGCCTACACATTTGGCATATAAATATACAAGGTATGAATAATAAGTTAGACCAACAAATATTAATGTTATCATCATAGGTTAATAATATACATATTCTGGATTAGACGGAAACAAAGTTAAATGACAATCAAACAAATGGCATTGTTTATTGATAGCTATGGCATGCCAATTTGATGTGATAAAAGGTTCAGGGGTTTGAGGTGTTGTTGTATATATAAGAAATAGTTTTTCGTTTGAAAGGAGAAATGCTCTTGAATCAGACAAAACTGAAGCAATAATAATAATTTAATTAACACAAAGCCACTTCTAATCTACAGACCCCATCTGCAAAGGTCAGATGCAATAAGATGGAATAAGCATTTTCAAAGCAAACAAATAACGAAATTTATGAAGAAAATAGAAATTTATATGGTAGGTAACTTCAAAGGGATCAAATTGTAAAATGATCAGATTAAAAGAAATTGTTGTAATTTCATAGAAACCCAAGTAGTGGACCAACCAACGTGAAAAACTGACCACTCAAAAACTCCAACAGATCTTATCTGTATAATTTATAACCAGATCACGTGAAAAAAATGCATATTCCTTAGATAGCTCTTAGTGATCACTTCTCTATCTTCTAAACCATCCTGCACACCAACAGTTGTATAATTAAGTATACAAAACCATACACAGAATGATGATAACACATTTAATCATTATGATTAAAACCAATTTCTGGAAGACCCAAAGCATTCTTTGGAATATTAATTCTGTATCTTATGTATGATGATATGAATGATGTTCTTTATATATGGACCCAATGTTTAATACAAGTCGTAGATAACTATGTGCCTTTGAAAACACAATAGAAAAGGACTTATAACCTTATTGTTTAACTTGTAACATTTCCGATTTTATAAAAACTCCAAACTATTTCAAATCCAAAGGTCAAAAAACACATTACAAAACATGGAGAAATAAAGTAGCCAAAATGATCAATGGTGAAAAGAAAAATTACTATCAATCAATCTTAGAAAATAATTGCAATAAGAATTCAACATGGAAAATTTTTAACAAACTAGGTGCAGGTATGCATTCCACAAGGACATCCAAAACACATCAACTTGACCATGAAGATCACATCATTGACGGGGATGATGAAATATCAAACACATGAAATAAATCTTTTGTCAACATTGCTTCCAAAATTAATGACACCATTATAAATGCCAATGATGTCAAACTATGAAATGTTATAATTAAAAAAAGATTCCAGCTGATAGAAAACATTCAATCGCTTCTCCCAACTTACTGAGAGAACCATACTGGACCATGTTTCCAGTGGACTTTTTACATGTGTAATCCACTGATAAAAATCTACAAAAGTTACCCCTGTTCCTAAAACAGATCCATACCTATGTTGCCAACTTAATTTGCCACATTTGAGATAAACTACTCATGTGTGACAACCTTGGTCTAAATGAAATGGATTAGTGCCTCAGGTGACAGAAAATTAGTTGGATCAAAACTAGATGATTTTAGAAAAGTTTTTGATCTTGTTTATCATAATATTCTTATCAATAAACTAAACAAATATTGCAATTTACTGGTTGCACTCCATTTAACAAAGATAACACAATGGGTCAAAGAAAACACAATGGGTCCACTCTAACAAAGGTAACACAATGGGTCCAGTCCTAATTTCCATTCCTTGTATCTTAAAATAGGCAACTACATTACATCTACCAACCAATATGCAGATGACAATCAGCCCTATCAGATTTTAAACATTTATCATCAATTCTAAAGAGGTGTCCCTCAGATAACTTTACCTGTACAAAATTTTCAGACAGATTCCTGGATTTAAGGTAGATTCAGAGTGTATTTTGCTTTAAAAACCCAAATTTTAAACGGACATTAGGCAGAGTGACAGATTGAATCTGTCTAATAGTTAAGTGTATTATTGCTCATATTCCTCCTAAAGGATAACTGTTAGATCAAAAAGTTCTGATTGTCCAGTTCATCTGCCTACTGTAAGACACATGCGAGAACAAATTCATGATTTCATGAACACTCATGAACTGTTCATGAATGTGCATGACTGTTCTTCAAATGTTCATGATCAGTTCATCATTTGAGTTCATGAACAAATGTTCATGAAAGTTCCACAATTAAGTTCATGAACACTTCATGAATTTTGATGCATCATACTTTTATGAACTATTATCATATCTTTGAAGTTCCTGAAATGTCATGAACTTGGTTCATGAACAATTCAAGTACTTTGATGCACCACCAAGATATTTCTTAAAAATGTGTATGAAATTTAATTTATTATATTCATAAAATGTTCATGAAAATTCATCATACAAACTTCTCACAATATTGTGAAATATAAACAAAGGTGAATAATTTTTTTTTAAAAATGATGTGATACTGTATAAATGTTCAACGAGATCTTTTACTCAATACTTGTGTACTTAACCTGAGTAGTTCTGGATTAATATGGGAAAATATTTTCTGGCCAGCATGAACAAAATGTACTTGCTATAAAAGCTTTCAATGATTTTGTTCTAACGTTTTTGTCCATTACTGTCGTAAACTGCATATTCTATTGACTTAGTCACTGGTTGCCAATTTGGTGTAAAAACCGAAATATGTAAACAATGATTATCCTGATAGGATGACTGTGAAAGAAGACGTGATATGATTGGTTAATATATGCACAAGATTTCAGCAGCTGAGCCTCTTGGAATGGACAGATGAGAATATTTTCAACATCATTTCTTTTAAGTAAGTAGACCAGCCAGGATCATCAAAATTACGGTGAGTATCTTTTTCTTGGTCATTCATGATTATTTCAATGGAAGTTATATGCATATTTTATTGGTTTTTATATGTCATCATATTAGCTTTAACTAAACTAATGACACATGATTTTTATCAGACCCAATTTAAACTTGCTCTTCGAATTTTTGAAAATCACTAAACATTATCATACCCACCCCCTTTGATCTTGATACCAGACGCAGTACTGCATCTATGATAGGAATTTATATGTTCGGTATCATTTTCTGTTTCATGACATCACTATTTCTATGATCTGATGTAATTTGGTAAGTTAAAACAAAAAAACTAAACTAGTTAATGTGTCAAATTGTACACAAAACAGGTGCAAATAACAATGTGATGAAACCAGAAGCAGCTATATGCAACATGCAGAGTCAGAGTGGATGCATTAGTGACATTAGGGCCTATACCACACAAATCTGATGTTTTATCAGTAGAAAATGGCAAAAAAATTTGAAAGCACGAAATAACCGTATCTGTACTAAAAGAAACTGTATATATATATATATATATATATATATATATATATATATATATATATATATATATATATATATATATATATATATACAGATAAGGTTATTTAGCGTAACAATGTTGTCAAAAAATTTTGTCATATTTATTGACTAAAACATCCGACTCCTGTGACTATACCTATGGCTAGTCAGCTTCAGGTAAAATACAACTAGTGACAAAATTCTCCAATAATATAAATGCTCAGTAAGTTGTGTATTAAGTATAAGGGATGAAATGGTTTGAAATGGATCATAATTATTCTAGTAAATAAACTGGGGTACAAAAATAACATGCTAAAAGCTGAAGACAATGTTGATCAGAGGTTATCTGTAATTAACTAACTTTATCTTTCTTTCAGATCAGACAGCAGAAAAGTAAAATTATTACAGGATGAAGTTTGTAGGTTAAGGAGGAAAATTTGAAAACTAGAGGATCCTATGGCCAAGATGGAAGAGACATTAAATAGTGACTGCTGCAGCAATGCTAAAGATCCAAACAGTAATCAGATGGAACAGCTCAAGTTGTTGTTGTTGTTGTTGTTATGGGGCTTAACGCCATTTTTCAGCACACGATAGGCTATACATGGTGGCCAGTATTAATGGTGGAGGAAGAAACCGGGAAATCCTCGGAAAGAACCACCGACCCACGAGAAGCTACTGGCAAGCTTTCTCACATATCCACATTCGCCGAATCCTAGACTCGAACCCACGCAGACAGAGGTGAGATGGCAGTGATCGGTAACGGAGAGCACTTTAGACCACTCAGCCACTCAGGGCCCCGACAACAGCTCAAGTTGCAGATGGAGACATTCAGTAGTGACAATGGGCAGGATTTGATTAAATTATTGGCCCTGAACGTCTTCACAAAAGAGTTATCTGACAGGTCGGTCTCTGGAAAATAGACTGGTCAAGTCAGGAGAAACCCCAGTGGAAAGACAGCCACTTGATGATGAAAGTTAAATATGCTTCAATATTTGATTGAACACAACTGCCCCAATATCCCTTGAAAAATTTTCAAAGAAAAATTACAGAACATACAAAAAGTGTTGCCAAGAGTAAAAAAGAGAATATCACTTTTACATGTTCTTTGTTGCATATTAGAAATTTATCTGAAATAAAATACTGTTTTTAGATAATACGTTGCATTTTATACTGTTTTAAAACCTCCACATCTAAGGTTATTTTATGATTCAGGATGAAATGCTACTATAGGTATTTGTGAGTTTGTCAGATAATCAAATTTTTATAATAGGAACTGTTCATGAAGCCATGAATCATTCATGAGAAACTTTGTTCATCATAGTTCATAAATATGTTCATGCACTTGTTCATGAATGATGATGACCCAATTTGTGAACTTTTATGAACTGTTCATGAATTCAGTTCATGAATATTTCATGAACTGTTCAAGAACAGTTTCTGAAGTGTTGGTTCATGAACAGTTCATGAATTCATATTTCATGAATTGACCATTTTTAGTTCATGCACATTCATGAATAGTTCATGAAACTTTTGATGAACTTTCATGAATGGTTCATGAACTGTTCAAGAACAGTTCATGCCAGTTCATGAATTATTCATGAACATTTCGTAGGGGTGGATTTTGGACTGATTTTAGCAGAAATGTTTGGCGTAACTTTGAACTTTATCAAAAGAACTGCAAGCATATATGAATCTTTGGAAAATTTTTACTTTGAGAAATAAGTTATTTACTTCCTATTAATATATGTTCTACAAAAATCATATTCTAGTGAAAATGTGACTGAAATTTCAGTGAAATCACAGTGAAATTTCAGTGACATTCACTCAAATGTCCTTTTTGCACCAAAATTATGGTATTTCACCAACTGTCAGTGAAATTTCTGAGACTTTGTCAAACTTTCTGAAAATTCAGTGATATTTTGTGATTGTAATTTCACTGACATTTCAATAGAAAATATCAATAAGAAATATTACTTTACTGATACACCTCTCCCTCGATAACTCATGCTCATCGGGGTCCAAAAACACAGACCGCACTATAAGCGAGGGCACGAGTTACCGAGGGACCCCCAAAAAACCCGCTAGACATCCCGAAAACCACGGGGTTGGGGGGGACTGGGCTGTTTAATGGCTGAATCCTCGTTTTATAATCGAGTCGAGAAAAATCGTCAATAAAGCGCTTTTTCTGATGAAGTTGTTCGTTATTATCTATATATCACATTTATATTCAAAATGTCCAACATCTGAAAGATCAATAACATGATTACAACTGGTTTCAACAACCAAACACGGTATGCGAAAACATTCGTGTATTACGTCACGGCTTTTTGTTTTGTTGATTAGTCTGGTTCCCAGAGTGTTGTATAATAGTATTTCACGAAACTAGGAGTCTATGAAGCAGGGAACCAGACTAACTGTTGATACACTACTAAACAAGATTCCTTTTTATCAAAAACACGTAACATTTATTTCGTCAGACAATTGTCTACGTCGAAACTCAATTTTTGTATTTTTCAGTTAGTAAAATATTCATGCCGTGATTTCATTGCAAAAGTAACAGTGAAACTTCTTATCATTCTTGAGGATATCTCTACGTGTGAATTCAAGAAATCTCTGAAATTCGTTTTTCCCACAACAGTCCGTATCTGTGAAACAAAGCTCATTATTTTACGAAGTACTCATTTCGCTTGGTTGCCTTGCTATCTTTAACCACATTTATGATTGAGTAGGTAATTTTTAAGGTAGTTTAATAGATATGTACACAATAAAATGTATCACAGTGTTTAATTGATCAAATGAAATGAGTTACCCAACATACAACCAGTGCCAATGGTTCTTAAGCTTGTAGGATTTGTATGGCTTTTGACTTTTTTTTAAATTCCACCTGCTTTATTTGATTCAGAAGACGTAATTACCATGATAAGAGAAAAGGAGGACCTCTTTTTATTTAGTGCAACAATACAACAGATGCTTCCACTAGTCCAATATCAAAACATGGTGGGCACTTAATTAGGTTCTCAGCGAAATGCTCGCAGACATAGCTGTTGCAGTAGATTGACACATTTTACGTTTAATTACAAGAAGAAACATTGCATTTATGATGATTACACTTAAAAGGAACTAAAAGATAGAACTAGAACACAAATTTCAATTGATAAAAAAAAACTTTTTTAATTGGTATTTATTTATTAAAGTACTGCCTCCACTTGGTGTAAGTGACATTTTCATTGATAGAAATGTCCTTGAATATTGTTAATTGCAGTTTACTAAGAATGTCATTTGAAAAGAAAATGTAAAAAATTATATGACTTCTTATTAAAAGTCATTATTTCATAATGTTAATTAAACTTCCAGGTCCTATCTACCGTTTTCGACGATAAAACGAGCGATGTATCAAGTTTCCGTTACCAATTTTGATCGTGATTTTCTTCAAATTCAACCAAAAGGGATCAATTTTTTGGTATTTTCTGGCTTAAAAATTGGGATCCACGCCTGTCCCCGCGTTATAAGTGGGTTCACGAGTTATCAGGGCGCGAGTTATCGAGAGAGTAGTGTATTAAAAAAAAAAAAAACTTTATTCTATTTTAATATAATTTATTTTTTGTTTCTTGTACAATTTGAGTGATTTTTAGCAACATTTATATTTCCTGTTTCTGACAGCTGTAATTTTATTGTTTATTTTGGGAAGAATAACTTCTTTCCACATCTTTCCTTGTTATTTTTTTTTTCTTTTTCTAATTTTCTTTGTGTTGTTGTTGTTGTTGTTGTTGTTTAACTTAAACTGGAATTAACTGCCCTCAAACAAGATTATTTTCTTTGTTTACTGTTTTAAAACAGAATTTCGCTTTTCTCATGACCTGAATCTGATTTTCCTCTATATGGACCTTTTTCATATTGTCTCCAAAACTGGGTTTTTTTAAAGTGCTCTGTCCAGTCCCATTCTTCAATCATCCTTTTAATAAGTATTTGTTCAATATATTATTTATCAGATGATCGCTGTAAAGACCTTTCTGATTGGTCAAAAGTTGGTACTTGCCCAATGAATCTTTGCATAATGGAAACTGATGAAAAAATGAGCATCCTTGCCAAATATGGTGTTTCAAATTTTTGAGCGGGATATGAGTTTGAATAACCATTTGAAAAATGTGCACTGATGAGAATAGCTTGAATGCAAAGTTGATGGGAATGTGATTGGTCAATCTGTATGAAAACTGAATGCCAGGACTAGCATTTTGCGATTTGTGTCATTAAGATTTGAACTACAATTAACAGCTTTACAGTAGCGGCTAACTTCAGTGCTAAATATGGCATGGAATTGAACCAGGATGATTTCGAAGTTATATAACTCCAAACTGATTCATTTACAGAATTTAAGGAGGGACAATGTATAGATCACTGGTGGGGAATTGTTGATATTGTTGCCAGATTCCAATGTCTATCAAAACTAGTCAGATCTTTGAGGAGTTTTCTTTCCCCACAAGTAGAATCCTCCTTCAATATCATGAGTGGTACTATTGTTTATATTATCAAAATATTCTAGTTGTTTAGAATTCAGAGTAAAATAAGAGTAATTATTATATGCTCATTTTTGTCTCTGTTAACTTTACATTGTCAGAATCGTGCAATATTTTACAAAAAAATATTGCACACCTTCATATTGCACTCACTTGCATGACACATGTGCCCAGTAGTGTTTTAGGAACTACTTTGTAAACAAATCATGTACACTCACGCAGTAGATGCTTTATGTTTTGGTTGATTAAATTTGTTTCTGAATGAACTAATGCAGATGTTTCATGGACTGCCACATACCAGCTGCTTTGCCACATTCCGCGTTAACTTTTTTGATACAATGTTTCGGATTTAGGCTAGCGATAGATGCCAGACAGGTAATAAAATTGCTGGGTCCCTACAAATAACATGCAAGTGGCAAGGCATAAACTGTCTTCTTTAGCTGGTAATAAGAATGGCATAAAAATATAATTACAGTTTTACATCCTGAATTTCCTCAAAATGTACTTTCTTAGTTCTGCAAGTCCGAATTACATGAGCCATATCATGAGTTCTAAAGCTTGATTACACATTTCGAAATTGTACTGTAATTTCAACTATATTTCAAGTGCAATTACATCCTCCTTACTGCACTCAAAATGAAATAAACATTATATTCCATAGCGTCTTTTTGATAATTACAATTGAAAGGCTTCACATTTTTCCCACATTATGATTCCAAACATTCAATGACAGAACAGAAACACACCTGTAGATGTCAATGCGCTGCTCCCTCGCTGCTGAAATCAGATGTACTTCATGTGGAATTGACACAAATAAATCCAGTCATTATCAAGAAATTTAGCAGAATCGACACAAATACCAAAATCTATTCATTCCAGACTAAATGGAAAAGATGTTGCAATGTGCATTCATTCAAAAATGAATCTAAATTTCAATTTTAAGTAGACCAAAATGCCATTTTCTTTGAAAAGTCTAGTGCATGACTAAGTTCAAATTTATCTGGGTGTAGTTATGTGCGCATTAATAATGTTGTTGTTGTGTAATGATGTATCTGTGCTTGTGTATTTAGTTTTAAATATAGAAAATTCAGTTACTTTGTTTCTTGTAGTGTATTTTTGTTTATATAATTAAGCCTCAGGTAGAATAAGAAAATGAGCATATAATAAAAAGGTTACTGCATTTGCATGGGAAAATATGAACTCGTTTTGTTGGATGAATATACTGTACTCCCAAGGTCATGCAATATATCCATCCAAAAAATTTGTTCATATTTTCCCATACAAATGCAGTAACCTATAATTATATCATGATAAACATTTGTCACAGCTACTTATGGAACAAGGACCCACAAAAGCATCTTTTGTACATTCAAAAGTCAAGTGTGCAGTACAACTCCTATATCTCTTGGATGTCATAACAGCTGTATCATTTTGTTTCATGTACACTGAAATATTACTCTGGTTAATAAAGTCCTGTTTAGTTTAAACCTTTTTAAATGTCTGAAAACTTACTGAAACTTCAGTAAAATACAACATAATGACCAAAACTTCATTGAAATCTCACCAAAATTTTAGTAAACTCTCACCAAACTTTCAATGAAATGTTAGTGAGATCTCACCAAAATTTCAGCGAAAGTTTTGGCCAAAGTTTTTGTGAAATCTCACCAGAATTTCAGTGACAGTTTTTGTCAAAATTTTTGTGAAATCTCACAAATATTTCAGTGAAATTTTAGTGAATTTACACTAAAATTCCAATGAAAGTTTTTGGTCAAATGTTTTATGAAATCTCACCAAAATTTCAGTGAAATGAAATAAATGATGCCATTACGGAACAGGGTTTGTATGCAAGAAAGAAAATGAGGACAAGGAAAACCTAAATCTTTTCAATAATGTCTCTCAAAATAAAACTTTTGATCCATTTTAATAATTATTGTGAGTATTTATGATTGACTCCCAATAATTTCTAAGCATCATTAGGCTGTTTAACAGAAATCTGAAGCAGATTTTTTTACTGGATGATTTTTATGTGGACATTTTAGGCAGCCTTTTTTCAGACGCAAACCTTAGGCGGATTTTTATTTCAGGCGGAAACCTTAGATGAATTTTTTTGTTTAAGTGGACTTTTATGACAACTAATTGCATATTTTGCCCAAATTTCTTCCAGAAATCCAACTAAAGTCCGCTTGAAATCTGCCTAAGCTTTAAGTTTATGATTTAGGCAGAAAACACTTAAAAAACCCCATCTGAAATCTGTGTTAAGTCCACCTGGAAAATGCTGCACAGGATTTCAGGTGGAAATCTTAGACAGCTCCTTTTTATTTAAGTGGAATCTTAGAACAACTAATTTGCATATTTCGCCTAAAATTCCACCCTGAATCCACCTGAATTCCGCTTGAAATTCGCCTAAGCTCCCTTAATATGAGCAGTTATGGTTTAGATAGATAATGCTTAAAAAACCCGCCTGAAATCTGCCTTAAGTCCACCTGGAAAATTTCATATGGGTATTTAGATTAGCTTCTTGGTGTACCTGATGATCTGCATGGTTTATACAACAGTATATTACCTGATCCAATCTGTTCTCCATTATGCCGAGCCTCTTCTCCACACTAAGTATACTTTCCTCCTCGTCTTTTGTGTTGACAATTTTTCTAGCCTCATTATTTTCCTCCTCAGCTTTCAGAATCTGGAGAAAAAAATAAGTGTATAGAAAATATTATTCCAATGTAAACTCTCTCATTCCCTCTCTGATGAACACACCCAGCTATAACTGTGAGGAGAAAACAGAGATCATTTACCACTACTGAAAGAGCAAATCTAAAAAACACATGTACCTCAAGGGACTAACGCTTTACTGGCAAAAACAATTTACAGTAATCACAGACAAAACAGTTTCTTCTTCTTTACCTGATGAGTGTTGATTGGTATCTGGATTGATAGCAGTATTTTAAAGATGGCCATGATTACCATACTCAATGAAAGATTGGCATCATTTTCATTTGGTGATAATTAGAAATCTTTAGGTCGCAACCCCATGGCAAAATGACTTCCACTTTAGGAAGTGTAGCAATAACAATATTTTTCAAGATGACATGTGTGCACACGTGTGTGTGATTTTTTTTTTGATTTTTAAGATAGCTTTAACAGTTTTTCAGTCATATCGCTACAATGTCTGCAGTGTGGCAGCTTATAGTGATGTCTAGCACTGAGGCATCATGCCACAGACATATAACATCATGTCCCACCCAGTCACATTATCCTGACACCAGGCTGACCAGTCCTAACACTGATCTCTTACTGCTGAGTGCCAAACTAGGCGGCTGCTAGTACCAATTTCTATAAGTCTTTGGTATGACTTGGACAGGGTTCGAACCCACGATCTCCCACATCCAAGGCAGATGCTCTAACCACTTAGGTCACTGGAGCAGTCTTCAAGATGACAGTCATGGCAGTAATACTGGATGTCAGATTGGTAGTATATTCATTTGAGACCAACTAAACATAATAAGAAGTCTTCTGTTTCAAACCTCATGTTGACACAACCATCCATCTAGGAGAACTAGTGATAACAAGATTTACCAAATAGCTACAATGGTGACCATACTGGATGCAAGATCATCAACATTTTCATTTAAGACTAATTAGGCATCATAGGAAGTTTTTTAGTGTGATCACTGTGGGTGTGATTAATACCTGAAGCAAGGGGAATTAAAATGGTAGAAAGGAGATTTGGGAATTAAAAAAAAAATAATTTTAAGAATCATACTTTTATCAGAATCAATAGCCAATAGCAGAGGAAAATTCCATTTTCCCTGACTTCTAATGATGATCTTGGTGCGACTGTTTATTTCAATTATGATGCATTGCTATGGATTTTGCTGAATGTATTGCTATGGCCTTCATTGTGACATCATGATATGTTCTTTGTTATGATGAATTGATATTGTCTTTGTTATGATGTATTACTATGTTCTTTGTTATGATGTACTGCCCTTTGTTCTGATGTATTGTTATGTTCTTTGTTATGATGTATTACTATGTTCTTTGTTTTCATGTATTGCCTTGTCCTTTGATGTGATGTATTGCTATGGTCTCTTGAGCTTTCAAAGTGTCCTGGTTTATTTGATTTTGAACATGAACATGTCTCTACATCTGTGCATTCATTTTAGGTGCTTTGCAAACTCAAATCAGGAGTCAGAACCACACAAAATACATGGGCATGCCTTTTTTCTTTAAATGTGTCAGAACTAGTCCTTGAGATATATGTGGGCCAACAGATGCAACTTAAATATAGGCAGAGTGGCAGTAAGTGGCTCAGATAATGGTAAGCACACCAGATTCATTCATGTTTGAATCCTACCACTGGATCAGCATTGGTGTAACATCCTGTGCTACAGCATTGTTATCCTTTAGTTATAACATTGGTGTTACATCCTGTGTTATAACATTGTTATCCTTTAGTTATAACACTGATGTTACATCCTGTGTTACTGTTGCATACAACACCAAATTGTACCAAATCTACCCCCCAAAAAAAATATGCTGTCAGTTATGTTGTTATGTTTGCTGAATAACAAACAACATGATGGAAATTTATCTAACTACTTTCATGGCTAGATTACACATGTATGTTTCTCTTTCTGTTTCTCTTATGAATCTTCTGCAAATCTGGATCTGTGCAGCTTGCAGTTGTACTCGACTTATAAGCGAGTATATACAGTATGAGCAGAGATAATGAAACTATTCCACACTGTTCATTTTGGGGCTCATCATATTATCTGGGATTGATAATTGTCTCATTATTATCATTATTACCAATACATTAATAAATTTGTCATTGTCTTCATCCCAAAATGCTGTGTATGGCCGGTACAGACCTCACTATCTTTTGTTTAAGGAACTACTGTCCAGGCTGTTCAGGACTGACAAAAATGCATTTTATTTGCAAATAGTATGTGCACAAAAACAGCTTATGTTCAATTTTTCAAAGTTTTATATACAAAATCCATTTCTCCTTGCCACTAAACTGACTACAGTAGTCCCCCTCTTGAACAGCCCCCCTGACCAGCGGCCACCCGCTCCTTATGGCCAGAATCCGACGGCACCGACAAATTTGTGTTCAAAAGTACCCCTCATGAAAATCCACCCCGCTAACACAACCAGCAGCCAGCATATTAGTGCAAAAATATAAAATTTACCCCTCACAAGCGGCCGCATTTTATTTTGTAATATGTCTCCAGAACCAATTTTATTCATAACGTGTGTTAAGTAATCCGATTTCTGTTTCCCGATGTCAGGTTTTCGTTACTGAAAGAAGTGTTGACTAAAGTACATGTACCACTAAGGTTAATGTTATATCATTTACGCCTCACGAGAAGCCACATTTATTCCATAAAAGCCGAGAAAGACTCAAATTTTAATCCATACAAAAAGATAAGTACACGTAATCTGATTAGCCTTACTGCTGTGTTATCATGAGATGTCCGGTTTAGTCACTCTGATAATTGTTAAGATTACAATTACTGAACAGTAGTGACAGCTGAGAAGTGGCGGTATTGATGTACAATACACAAGTCAGCGGGAAAATGGTTTGATAGCCTTTATGGCTTCCCTTAGTAAGACGTTGAGTTTGTTCATTTTCATAATTAGTGGCTATTACTACTGACAATAATTGTCAAGATTACAAATCCTAACGGCTGCGAGGTGCTATTGTTCAGATCAAATCTGCGTACATATCGAAGCAGTTTTGGCTTCTCTCCCTTAGTGTAAAGAAATGTAAACACAAATAAGGTACCAGACTGCGACTAATGAATCACGTGACAAGATCGCTGCCTTTAAAAAAAATACACATGGCATTTTGTTTAAATGCAGAAAAGTTGTTTTATCAATCTTGTATTTGGCAACACTGATGATTACAACTGGACGTAATTGTCAAGATCATAACAGGGTCAGCATAGTCTAAAAATAGATTTTTGCAGACACACACTGAGAAATTAGCCTTGAACAAAAGAGGGTACCAGACAAAGACTGAAATATCATGTGACAACACATTCCTTTACGAAGAAGGCATTTCGTCCGCTCTGCAAAAGTTTTGTCTGCATAATTAAATCGCATACAGTTAGCAACATCCGAATAAATCATTGCAAAACATTAATATGTCATCACGTAAATGGAGACGATTATTTTAGAAAAAAGTCAGTTATTCTACTTGACATCAGTGGAAGTGGGGAGGGGGAACTTGCCGAACAATTTTAGGTAGAAAAGACTCGAATAAAAACAATTTTATGTTGAAAAGACTCGAATAAACAACATCATAACTGATAAGGATGTTATTCAGCAGCAGTGGGAAAATGGAGCAAATGGAAAGAGAATTATGTATGTACCAAGATTTAAATGACGTTTTTGAATGGTTTTGCAATGTGCATGACAACAACACCCGCTCGCATATCACGCTTACGCAAGAATAAGAACTATTAATGCATATTCAGTTGAAATAAGTCTATTATTATAACAATAAGAACCTTTTAATAATTAATGTTACTTTTAAACGAAGATATTAAATGCTTTGAAGAATGTAGCTTTCTTACTGCGTACATTACATATACTTCTATCAAAAAATTTATTCCCCCTCTGGAAAGGCCACCTGTCTTATAAGGCCACTTTCCCGGTGCAGAAGGGGTGGCCGTATAAGAAGGGGACTACTGTACTCATAAGTATCAGAAACATTTCGTTTTCAGTACATGTACATACAGAATCCCAATTGCTGTAAACTGCGTCAAAGTCTGTGGACAAAATGGATGGAATTTAGTTATTTATAAGTTTTTCTTTCACACACTCACTAAAAAGTGTTATAGGATACTTAACTGATGGAATAATTATGATTATTACCATAACTGTTAGACATTTTTTCAAGATCAGAGTAACTCCACCAACCACCTGGACTGAATTGTGCATTTGCAAGGGCCTTTAAAACCTCATGTGTCACATTCAATTCTAAGGATCCACACATAATATAGTACAACAAAAAGAATGAAATACACTGTACATCAAACCAGTGGAGAAACTGTAAAAGTGCAATGTGACAAAACCTTTGTTTCCAATTCTGCAATTTTTTTGTTTTCCTCTTCAGTCTGTTTGTTGAAATAATCCAGCTTCTCTGTGAGGCTCTTTAAGATGATAATTTCCTCATTGTTTTTCAACTCATTTGTCTCACTCTTGGTCAGTTTTAGAAAGGTGGTGATCTCTTCATTCTCTCTCATTAGGCTGTCAATTTCAGCCCTGTATAATATACAAAAATAAAGTGGGATGTACATTGGCTGAGATGATAGATGTTAGACAAAAATGTTTTTGAGACATCTTTTACTTTGTTTTCAACAAACAGATGACATAAAATATAAATCCTGATCAACCTGTGTGAGAAACAAATGGAGACACCCAAAGGTTAAGATTAAAAACGTGACAGAAGAAATTTGTTGTAAATATCAACTTGATTAGACAAATGTATTGAGGTAATCCTGATTTGGAAATATTGGGTCAGTTCTCATGTAAGAAAAATTAGAATGAACAATCAACTATTTGAGAAAACAATCATGAAACACAAACATTGCTAGACATCTGCAATCAAAGATTTACTGAATCCTTTTGTGGGCTGGCACCAAGACCATGATTTCCTTGCCTGATTTAATCCCTCTACTGATTACTTTCTTACCCATATGTTCCCTTAAATAGAATAAAGCATCCTAGATTTATTCTATCAAATCACTGATAAAAATAAAGCATCCCAAATTTATCCTATCAAGTCACTGATAAAAATAAAGCATCCTAGATTTATTCTATCAAATTACTGATTTTTTTCCACTGCAAACATGAAAGTCATATTGACCGTTATGATGTCATTAAAGTGTGTCCATACAAAAAATAGTCACATGGCAAGTGACACAACATAACCAGACTAAAACAAGAAAGTAATCTTGCTCAAATACAAGATTTCTTTATCTAATAGATGAGAAATATAATTATCTTAGTCAAATGCAAGGTCATGTTATTCATTTTGTTCTAATCATCATGTCAACTCATCATGTACTTGTATTTTTGGTGCTTTTTGGTACGTAACCTCACTCTGAGTAGGAAAGCAATATTTCTGTTGCCCTGCATCACTAGTTATGGGGTATATTTATGTTGCCCTGTATCATTAGTTATGGGGTATATTTATGCTGCTCTGTATCACTACTTATGGGGCATATTTATGTTGCCCTGTATCATTACTTAAGGGGTATATTTATGTTGCCCTGTATCACTACTTATGGGGTATATTTATGTTGCCAAGTATCACTACTTATGGACTACATCAGTTTCTAAAAGTGTACTCATTGTTATTGAGCTCAGGAAACCAATATACTGTATTTGCAACTTGAATAGACCAGTAATGGGAATAATGACCCAGTATATAACTGCTTATCATAGCTGGCCATGTAAGGGTTTTAAATGGCTACAGTGAGTAACCAACTTCCAGTAAATCCTAGCCTCAAGGCCTTGTTACAGTGAAGTGTTAAATTATTAAGGAAATTCTTTTCAGGAATGATGAGATATGTTACAATTTATCCCACTGATAACCTGTAAAAACATTTTTAAACATTATTTTCACTAGATTTTCATGTGCAGATATGGCCACTGACAAATGTTTAGTGATTACATTTCAAAATGACATTTACAAATGAGATTGAATTAAATGCTGCAACAAACTAGATCAGCCAATATTCTGTGTCTATGTGAAACCTTTCTCTCTGATGATACTGATGACTTTGATCTCTAAATACAAGGGTGCAACTTGCAAGAAAGAAAAGGTAATTCTATTGGGAGTGTTCTTCTCTATGTAGACAGTTCCTTTAGTTATAACAGATATGCTGATCTATAGACAAATAGGGTGGAAAGCATATGAATCAAAGTTCATCACCCCTTGCCTAATCCAAGCCAATACTCTTATGCTCAGTTTACTGGTCACCTACTTCTACAGCTGACTGGATTGATCAAACAGAGGAAGATTTAGAAAATACAGATGACTTTAACAATGACTACATTAAAATGGATAAGTAACTATGGAACTTATAGCTTTACCCAAATACCATCTATACTTGCTTTTAAGTTGAGTCACACCGAAAAACTGCACAGACCCTGAGATCTGCCATTGCATAATGCACTGACAGATGCGGATCAGTGCAATTTTTTTTAGGCGTAATCAACTGAACAAACAACATAGACTCTGATCTGCTGATGCATTATGCTACAGCAGATCCTGATCTTGGTTTGCAGTTTGACTCATCTTATAAGTGAGTAAAGATGTAATTAACTTGCCAACTAGAGTTATTCAGACAGAAGTGCCCCTCTACTTGCTTATAAACCTGAGAACACAAGTAAAATCAATGTGCTGATGTCAACATTGCTACATGGATGTTGGATTACATTTAGCCCATTGGCAGGTTTAGTGTAGAAGAAATTTTCAAAATCAGACTGCCAATGATTGTCTTTTGGTACAAATTTTTATTGATGTCTTGTGTAATAGAGTCAGTCCTGATTATGATTCCTTTTTACCATATTTACCGTATATATTGGGACACAATAAAATAAAACAAAATTTTCCTGTCCCAGAACTTATGGTGAAACTTTTTTTCACCTAGGTCATATATCCCAAGACTTAAGAAACAAAATAAATTTATATTGCATTTGTGCTCCCCTCCCAATGCACGTTGCAATAAAATACATAAACAAAACACTTATTTGATAATAAAAAGAAAGAAACTAACCTTGTACTGTTATCATTTATTCCATTTTTTTCAACATGAGCATTAAAGAATAAAATATATCCATGAAATCCGTGTCTGTAGCGTAGGCTTCCATACTGTAGCATGTATCGCTTATGTCCAATAAAACATGCTATGTTGTTCACTGACATGAACATTGAGAAACAAATTGTGTTTGGTTGTGCTCAAAGGTTTGAATATGTTATCCGACTGAAAACTGGATCCAACAAATCACAAACAAGAGGGAAATAATCAACCAATATCTTGAAGACAACTCATTCACACATGACATGGTGTTAGGTGCAAAATAATCAAGATTGAATTATATCCAGGTCTACTGTATGACAGTATCTTGCAAATAAAAATCATTATTTGAAAACACATTCACTTGAGTGTAAGTGACAATCTTTTCACCTGCACGGGTTACACAAGTATCATTACTATTGACCCGCAGACATCAATGCTCCATTGTATTAATTATTACTACAGATGCCAAGCACACAGAAGCCCGGGTGGTGAATAAACACAACTGGCAGCGAGCAATAAACTTCTTCTTTGAACTTACCAACAGGACATCAAAGACAAAGGTTATTTTTATTACAATGCAAGACGACCTCAGAAGCCAACTTTGGTGACTTTTTTTTTAAAGGTTATTTTACTGCAAAGCAAGCAGACATCGGAAGCCAACTATGGATTCTTTTAAGTGTGCAGATTTTTTTTTTTTTTATATACAAAAAGACGGCCAAAATATGGAAACAAACTTTAGTTCCTTTTCAATGGTATTCACGGGAATTTTGAAAATAAATTGAAACAATGGAACAAAATTTTAAAGTGACATAATGTAGTGCTTCATGCATGGACATCCATGACCCAGCATTGCCCAGAACATTTGGAGAAAGTAATATCATGTGATGAATTCGTGCAAGCCAGAAGAGAAGCAGATGATTTCACAAACGAGAGGGAAATAATCAACCGATATCTTGAAGACAACTGCCATTCATGCATGACATGGTGTTAGGTGCACAATAATCAAGACTGAATTATATCCAAGTCTACTGGATGACAGTATCTCACAAATAAAAAACATTATTTGAAAACACATTCACTTGAGTGTAAGTGACAATCTTTTCGCCAGCACGGGTTACAAAAGTATCATTACTACTGACCCGTAGACATCAATGCTCCTTTGTAATAATTATAACTAAAGATGCCAAGTGCATAGAAGCCTGGGTGGTGAATAAACACAACTGGCAGTGAGCAGTAAACTCCTTTCAACTTACCAACAGGACATCAAAGACAAAGGTTATTTTTATTACAAAGCAAGCCAACCTTGGAAGCCAACTTTGGATACTCTGAAGCCATTTTTTTAAAAGGATTTAAAAAAAAAAGCTTATTTTATTGCAAAGCAAGCTGACCTCGGTAGCCGATTATGGATTCTTTAAAGTGTGGCGATTTATTTTTGGATTTTTATTTTTGTATACAAAAGATGGCCAAGATATTGAAGCTAACTTTGGTTCCTTTTCACCGGTATTCACAGGAATTTTCAAAATAAACTGAAACAATGGAACAATTTTTAAAGTGACACAATATAGTGCTTCGTGCACGGACATCGATGACCCAGCATCGCCCAGAAGATTTGGAGAAGAAAAAAAAACATGATGAATTCGTGAAGGAGAGAAGAGAAGTTGATTTTGCTGACAATATGATCATTAACATGGATGAAATTTTAGTGTACTTTGATTGCATTCCTGGAATGATTGACCATAAGATGGGGGTCAGAAGTGTGAGAATTAGACTGGTGCAGATTTGACAAAATCTGACTTTAGTCCTTGCAGTTTCCAATTCCGGTGATGTGTTGTCTCTAACAATTTTTCACGGTATGAGAAAGCTAAAAAAAATATTCATGCACTGAAAGAACAGATGATACGTATGCAGGAGAAGGGTTGTGTTGATGAGATGCTGCTGCAGTGGATTAAAGTTTTATCTCAAGTACACAGTTTTATTTTTTTTAAAATGAAATTTCAGTTGGAGTGCATTTTCCGACATGTAATTTTCAAATGATTTAAAAGGTGTCCCACAACTTACGACTCGAAAAAAAACGATGTGTCCCAGAACATACAGTGCACACAAAAATTACTTTTAAAATTAATTTATGGTGTCCCAACATATACGGCATCCCAACATATATGGTAAATACCATACACTCCATTCAGAGAACATAGTCTCACAGCATTTATTCTAAACTCCTACAAAAAATTTACTTCTAAACATCATACTGAAAAAGCTTTAATCTACATTCTGTTTTGAAATATGATAGCATATCCTAAAGAAATAAAACTTTGCCTTTAAATTCTTACCATGGGAGATTAAATTAATCTACTGTATTTGAATCAAGATAGTACCTCACTTGAAAGGCAGGCAAGTTTACCTGGATTCTTTAAAAGTGAAACTGTTTGATACTGAAGATAATTACATTTTAAAGTAAAACACAAACTGTGTGGCAGATAATGGTCAAGGAACTGATAACAACCATAATAGCTTGATCTACAAAATTCTGAATCCAGCAGAAAATCTGCAGTCCTACAAAATTACAGTGACTCTTTATAGTTCCACAAATACTTTACTTATTCAGGAGCCAATGGCAGCCAACAGAATACAACTTCAAAGTAACATGAATTTGTACTTGTACACAATTTGTACATGACTGATCTACGTATTAAAGCAAGAGAAATCTGTACATGTACACGTTTTGCTAAAATCTGCATGTGATGGATCTACATATAAAAGAAAGAGAACTTCGTACAAATGTTTAAGAACTTTAATTGGCAATACATGTACTAGCAAGTGTCAAATTCTGTGGAAACAAAATTATCAAACTTGCTTCAAAACATTCATGTTTAGCAGTAATTCCTCACAAATCAATTGTCATGCTTTGTCCTTGATTTTACAAGCTTTAGAACTAAACAGTGGTTGTGAATCCTTGCCGCAACCTCGCAATTGTGTAGAAAAATCATGGTATTATCTCAAGTATCACAAGTAAGATAATGTCAAATTTGAATTTGAGGAGAATTTTTGTGAAACCAGGACCAGCTGTCAAAAAATATCTCATCAGTATCAAAAGGCTGGCATGCTAATTATTTGTAAAATAATATGCTAGGATAACTGCATCAATGAATCTAGGTTGGAAATAATCTAATTACTTTGAAGCTGAACATACCATTGCTGATCTTAAATTGGACTGGACAGAAAATGTACATACTGATAGACAATAGACAGAGACAAATAGGCAGAAAAACAAACAGACAGACAGATGGAAAGACAGACAGATTGATCATACTGCTGTTTCCTCAGAAGATTTCCTGACTCCTCCTCATAGGCTCTCTTATCACCCTCCATGATCTGAAGTTTCCTCTCCAGGCTACGCAGGTCCTCTCTCAACTGTGCTTCATCTTGAGGTTCCTCACCAGGACACGCTGATCTTTTACCTGCTGGCCCACCTGCATTTGGATTCCCTGCAGCTCCCCCGCCACCTCCAAGAAAAATAGGTTAAAATATGTCACCAGAAATTGATCTTAATTGTAGTGAAAACTGCAGGTTGTTTCCAGGATTTCCAATTTCTGGACCTAAGTCTAATTTAACCAAAAGTGCTTAGGACTTAGGACTCAGGACTAAGGACTAGATTTAGTCTTGAATATGGAATCCAGATGTCTGATTAGGTAATGATCAACTTTAAATCTGACTTCTAACACATATGTGAATGTAATGCACCATCTGACTGGTTAAAGGTTAAAATCTGCACCAATATAAAATCCTTGATATACTTTCAGAAACTGTGATGCCATTTTGACAACATAATTCTCCCCGTGATGTATTATCTCAGAAAATAATATATTCTACAAATTTGTAAACACATTTTAAAAAGTGTGTTTGAATGGGACAGCAGTCTTATGCTCAAGACTTGGTCGAGAACGTCAATAGTTATATTGTTGTGAATAACTGATGCATCACCATGAATACCCATTTTACCTGTATCACTGATGTATCTCTATCAATATCCATTTTACCAACATCACTGATGTGTCTCTATAAATATCCATTTTACCAACATCACTTATGTATTTCTATGAATATCCATATTACCTGCATCACAGATGTGTCTCTATCAATATTCATTTTACCAACATCACTGATGTGCCTCTATGAATATCCATCTTACCAACATCACTGAGGCATTACCATTAATATCCATTTACCAACATTACTGTTGCATCACCATTAATATCCATTTTACCAACATCACTGATGCATTAGAATTAATATTCATTTTCACCAACATCACTGATGTATCACCATTAATATCCATTTTACTGGTATCATTGATGTATCACCAGTAAAACTCAATTTGCAGCAGCAAAACCAACAAAACATCCTCAAATCCTCAACACAATTAGGCTTATAGCCCCTAATTTAACATGACCATTCAAATATCATAAAAAATATTGCTCTAATGAATATTAGTGAACTGACATAGACTGTCAGTCTTTAAAACTGGTGTACACATTTATTCTCACTGAACATTTTTTTTTTTAAATGTTTGCTCTGGGCAATCCTGGATGAAAGATAAGAAGGGCAGAAAGTCACTGATTGAGCCCACCCACCCCAATGTTAGCCAGCAAACTCCACTTTACCTGATGCCAAATTTGTTCAAGTTATTATTTTTTTAAACTGCATATAGGTGACTCACCTCTACTGTCTCACATTAGTCCTACAATGTAAGATGTATCACATGTTATTTATGTTTTTGACACCCTAAACATAAATTTCAGTGTTGAGGTCTTACATGTAAGACTACGTCTCATATCACCTGCTTGGTATGATGTTTCAAACAGCCTGATGTATTCATATTTGATCTACTTAAAGTCAATTCACTATGAACATTTGTCATGTTTGCTGAGTAAATAAAAAAAATATTTTTCAAGAAAAGTTTACTTTAAATGAATTTCTGAAACATACAATTGAAATTACTTACAAGTTTGCTTATCCAAAAATTTACTGCTTGCATTGCCTCCCTTGCCTAAGGCTTGGTTTGATGTTGTTGTTGTTGTTGTTGTCGCCCTTAACGCCATTTTTCAGCACATGATAGGCTATACATGGTGGCCAGTATTAATGGTGGAGGAAGAAACCGGGAAATCTCCGGAAAGAACCACCGACCCACGAGAAGCTACTGGCAAGCTTTCTCACATATCCACATTCGCCGAATCCTAGACTCGAACCCACGCAGACAGAGGTGAGATGGCAGTGATCCGTAACGGAGAGCGCTTTAGACCACTTGGCCACTCGGGGCCCCCTTGGTTTGATGTTATCTGTTATGTATAATATCATTCAAGAAAGACCCAACCAGCCACAAATGTAGAAATGTACTGACTGCATGGTTATTTCAAGGATGACAGATTCTGTACAATATAACAATATACAGTCAGATCACAAACAGAAAGAAGGATCACGCTTTCCTTTCTAAAGGAAAAAAAGGAAAACATTGTGATCAGCCAATTATACTACATTGCACTGGGCAGCATTATCAAGAGTATTCTGGGTATGCCCTACTGCTCATTCTTCTTTTCTTTCATCCATATTTCAAGTAACAAACCATCACAAATGCTCCACACTTACAAAAAGGATTAAGTCCCAGTAATATCAATTTGAAATCACTGGAGGAAAATGAGAGTGACTGTGCAAGAGAGAGAGAGAGAGAGAGAGAGAGAGAGATAGAGAGAGAAGAAGAAGAATATTGGAAAATAAAATTGTTCCATTTAGCAGGATATAGAAATCTGAACTGCAACATGCATATTCATTAAACCATTGCTTTAAAAATTTATGATGAACAGCAGCAAATAAAATGTAGAATATGGTGAAATATTGTGCTGGCACTGAAGGAGTTAATCCATGTATCATTTAAAAAAACTGCTTTTTATTTTCAAAGAGTTCATGGTAACTGTGGATAATTCTGACTCAAGACACAGATGTGATGTACCGGTATTTATTTTCCTGAATACAGCTTGATGTGTTTATTTTTTCAATTTGGCTCAATTGATAAATGTTTTTCAGAAAATACATCGAAATCACATTTCTGCATTTGAATGCAAAGTATTTGTGGAACTGTTCCAATTGTTTTCTTTTTTCTCTGTCTAGTGATGAACATATTGACCATTGGTGTAGCATAAGTTGTTTTTTGATTTCATAAATTTTCACATAATCACAGTTCATTCCACAACCTATTGCAAATTCACTATACTATTATCTCAAGGTTACCAAGTTCTTTGTTCTTTGGAGTGATGGTAACTCATTTAATTGAGGGCAGGACTTATAATTCAAAGGTTGTGGATCTGATAAAAACCCATATTAGCCAGGGCAACTTAGTGTTTCCTTGGGAAATGCACTTAACTCCCATTTCCTCTATATGATATAGCCAATATTGTATTAAAAGTGCCATGAACACCCACAAAATGTTCTGCTCTCGAAGTATTTCCTATGTGCAAGTAATAAGGTAATTTACCTGCCTAAACTTCCTGAACAATGAGCTACTTAAAGCTGCCCCTGATGCACTGTTGGAGCAGCACCCCAAACCCTGAAACACCCAAGCCTCCTTGTTACTTTAATGCAAAATCTCTAGTGATACAGTATGTCACTTCCCATAAATATCAGGTGCAGATAACACCCTACAAATTTTAGTGTCATACTTTTACAGGCAATTATTCATACACAGAAATTTATAAGAACAAATATGGGATTTTCAGAGAATGAATATTCTGATACAAGTTTCAAGAGTAACTTCCATAATCTGCCATTATTTAATTTAATGAGCACTAACGTGGGATGTGCCTATTGAAAGGGAGATTTCCCAGTCAAGTTATATGTAACTCATTTTCATTTTTTATTTGAAGCATACACAATTCTTGTGTCTATCATCCAAGAGTGGTCTGAATTTATGCTGGAATTCCATTTTCAAAAACCTCTGAGTTCTAACTCCTTTATCACACTTCAGCACCATTTATTACTGCATTCAAACATGGTGCAATTAGCTTGCTAACAGACATGCAGCCCAATGCATTGTAAAAATATCCAATATAGCTAATTCATACACAACTATTCCTAATTCCAATGGCCCTGAACCTTACTTAAGTAATGGGGCAGGATGGAGAGTGTAATCCCTGCCTTGGCTTTTTGTAAACCACATTACAAAATCTGTGTGCAAGGTGTATTAATAACATGTACCCTCCAGACATTGAAAAATGCAATGTTACATATTGTAACTGAACAATTTATTTCATTTATCCAATTTGATCTTTTAAAACTTAAAATCACAATTACCTTAAAACTGCAATTTAAAAAAGACCTTGTTAGTTACATTAACTGTTTAACCATCAAAAAACTACCAAAAACATTCAATAATGACTGGAGAAAGCTGGTACTTTGTTTGATACAGCAGTAAACACAGTCACTGAATCATAACTTTAAGTATGAATGGCTGAAATATGACTTTCCAACAGAAAACTTCAACCTGCTCGATTAGGTTCATGGCCAGAAGGCACATTCACCCATGCGGTGTTTTTCATCTTATCTGCTGTTGTGCCTTCTTCATTGCATTCAAATTAAAAACTGACGATGCCTACGCCCCTCGTGAGTTCCAATCCCTGTAGTATGTCCATGCTAGCACATGATGCAGTTCAAATAATACACTCGATACTGAGTAGTCTTACAAATATTTTGACTCAATACCTACAAAACGAAATATAGGTCAAATGTATCAGTCTGCCTAATATAAGCATAGTTCAAAGTAACATTTAACAAACTAGATTCTGACCGATGCCACTGAAATCTGATAAATCTATAACTTCTGCTCGAGGTCACAATTTCTTGATAATATACCGAGTACACCTAAATGATTATTTAGCATGCATACAGATGTGCAACTTAGCGTTGAAACTCGATTAAAATATAAAATAACACAAAAGTTATATCAGTACAGCGAACAACATACCATGTTTGAAATAATTCTTCAACATCTGAATCCTGTCATTAATAAAACAATATTAAAATCTAAGAACAAACACAAAGTTCTTGTTATGCTTCCACGTGCCGCCAAAGAAACTTGTAAACAATGACGTCACCAACATCAGGTTTCCGGTTATTTGAGGTTCACGCACGAAGCATGTACGCGTACGGAAATATATGAGGATCAGCCTTGAATGAATGAAACTACTCTGTGCACTAATATGCACATGGTACTAAATAAGTGATCTTGTTGGCATTCGACCACTGATCCTGGATAAAGTAAAATGTCACATAAGCTAATTTGAATGTCCATCCTCTAAAGAAGGAAACTCACACATATAGTAGTAAAGAAATCAAGATTTGGCCTCTAACCCCACCCAAGGATGGACAGCTCACATTTAACAATTTAAAATGCCAGTCTTAGCCAACACTACCACCACCCCTATCCCTCTGGATGGAAAAAAATCTCATAGGACCTTCTGCTATTTATTAGTGCATGTAACAGTGTGAATTTTGCAGATGTCATTGTAACATATAACAATTTTAAATTGAATTATGCGATTTTGCACCAGGTTAAATCTGTGGTAGGTTTAACGATGCTAGCTCTTTAGTACGTCTAATGAGATATGACTGGACTTCTAGCGTCTGGACTTCCTGAAATATTTGTCATAAATTTAAACTTTGCAGAGATCGGTATATTAAGGAAAGCGGGAATATAAAATTTGCCAAACCTGGAGGGGCTTGTAATGTCTGTTAGATAAAACTAGGTTCTGATTGGTAAGTTAACGGTTTGAGGTGTGTTTCTCGGCAAGTCTCGAGTTTTAATAATGGCTTACTCAATAGAAACAGGCAGTCTGGTTTTTGCGCGAGGCGAAAAGGTCTTGACTCAGCAGGTGGGCGAAGCCATCCTAAAGATTGTCCAAGTGACGCGTAGTTGAGAGTCTCCGACAGACACGTAACCAGGAGTGCATGGAGACGGTTCTGCGAAAGGAAAAGAGAATGAAAATCAGAGCAAAACAAAAAAGTTACTGTATCTTAATTTCATTCATAATTTTCTTCATATGAATATTCAGATAAGTGTTTGAATTGATTTTTCTTAAGCGATATATGAAGCATTGATCATTCTTAGGTTTGTAAGATGTATCCTTCCGAAGAATTGTTAGTTAGAAATAAGCTAAGAAGTCAATTTTGTTTGATCTATTTGTTTAACTAAGATAGAAATTTTTTTTATCCAATGAATTGGATTGTATCAACATTTGAGCAGCATGATGGGCTATACGGTTATTCATTGATCAGAAGTATGTGTGCATGCGTCCGACATTTAGCTCAAGAGTCTATGAGAGACACGTAAGCCAGGGGTGTGAGAAGACTTTTCTGCTAAAAGGGAAATGGGAAAAGCTCAACGCTATACAGGTACTGTCTTAATGTCATACATACTTTTTCTTGAAGAGTCTTGAGTGTTTGAATTTATTTGTTTTAAATGTTATATAAATCACGTATGCTAAGAATTTATTATTATCAGGCTTATGTGATGCTTTATGCCAATGAATTGTTAGTTAACCTATTAATGACTTGTATTTGTTAATGGAGCAGCAATGTGGGGTATACGATTATTTATTGATAACCGTATGTGAGCATGTGTTAGACACATAGTTTAATATAGCGATTAATAGTTCACAGTGCAGGGACTTAATTGTCATTAAGCGACAGTAGACTACTCTATTAACAAATTAGCAATGGCATCCAGCTCTACTGAAAATAATACAGTATCGGTCTATTGTGAAATATGATATTGGCTTTTCTGACAAAGTGAAATGTATATTCAGTTCAGGGTGTGAGAAAACGATCAATGGATTAGGCCGCATTTATTTTATTTTCAGGTAAATAGTTTTCACGACAGAACATAAGAGTGAACGACCAGTATAACAGACTGTACGACAAGAGAGGACATTACAGACGGAGATGAATGAGGAGGCCAGAGGGAACAAGGGTGTTCCTATGCAAGTAGAACCCAACAGACAAGCTATGTTGATTCTGGAGAGGGCTCCGCAATCCACTATTTGCTTTTTAGAACTTTTTAGTTAATTTATTTTTCTGGTTGAAGTGCATCCTACAATTGGTCTTCATATTTTTTGGTTTATCTAATCAATTGAATTGTTATATTCTGTACACAGACAGATTATGTTGTTCTAATCTTCATCTCAGCTCAGATCTCCATATATTCAATCCATTAATTTCATATTTTCATAGTTACTCGATCCGGGCTATAACACTTTGGTCGATCATCCTCTATAGATCAATAACCACCATAAAAACGAAAATCCCACCGCAATGAGTTTGTGGTGAGACAGATCCAAAGAGCACCACCACCGCGGCTGGCTTGCCATTTGTAACCGTTTTCCGAGTCACTGTGCCTCTGTAGTTGGGGAACGACAGCTGTCCACTATAGTAGGGGGCTTCTTCACCAAACTCTTTTTCACATTCCTAACAAGCAGAAGGAAGCAATGCAGCATTTCCTTGGTGGGTTAGAGAGAGAGAGAGAGAGAGAGAGAGAGAGAGAGAGAGAGAGAGAGAGAGAGAGAGATTGAAAATTTCCAAATCGCTACCTGTTGTTCCCATATTGCTCGACAGCCAACAAGACCAACTGCTCGCATAGCTCCTCCGGCTGAGGTGGTCTGATGATTAGCACCATGGACGATTTTACTCGGGTGTATTTTATCTGCCATATGGCATGTTCCATTAGCCATTCACTGGCAACATCTTCTGAGACTTGGATGTTTATGCCAGCTTTTGATAGCTGCCACAGCTATCCAGTAATAGGGCGGGCTGCATTACATCCTTGCAGGCTTAGTATCCATCGCATGTTACGGATGTTGGTATACAAACGAGCAGCTCCAACTTGCCAGCATACAAAAAAAAAAAAAAAAAACAACAAAAAAAAACAAAAAACATGCCCACTCTCGCCAGGTTAAAAATATTTGTAGTTCATTTAACCCAAGACGGCGAAAAACCCGATAATAAATAACATCTTACATTTTTGTTGCTCAGGTGAGGGCGTTTACAAATCAGAAAGACTGTCGTTAATACGCAGGTCGTCTCCTATTTTACCGCTCGTCACCAGGTAGCACTCGCATTCGCCTTCGCTGATGTCCTGGTATGTTTTTACTGCAAGCTATTTACCGCGCAACCATTCTTTAATGTAATCGAGACGCTCGTTGCGCATACATTGGTATTTGGCCTGCGCAGTTTGGAGATGTTCCACAGCTTTGCAGTGGAGTTCGCATTTAACGCCTACCGCATTGTAGATATCGCTCTGCCGATCATCCTGTCAATGGTGGCAGCCATTATTCTCTTTAGAGGGATGTGTCGATAAATGCAGGAATGAAACCGTATTTAATTAGCATGTCTTGTGTCCAAAGGCTCAGCGCTGTGAAGGCCTTTTATGCATGTTCGAAGTATAGGAATCCAAGGTCGGCCGATTTTATTTTCAAAAAGCATTTGGCAAGCATCGAATACTATGCTTCAAAGCCGTCAGGTACTGTTCCAGGGTAAAAGAGGCTGCCGAGGTCCTTGGCATATGATGGTGTAGGCATCTTGCACCTGCGTTTCGCACACTACTATTCCATATTAAAAGGGTCGAGAGTTTGTCTACTAGTGGCTGCCAGCGCCTGCGGTGTTTGTGGTTCCTCTGGGACCACTGTTCTGTGCTGTGGTAGAAGCCCCTGCTGCTCCTGAGTCAAGCCGTGGAATAAGGTGTATGGTGAGGCCAACCGCCAAAACCTGGCTGATCCAGGGGACATAAAATGGCTCCGCCGCGCTATGGTACTCGGGCTGCCTTCCGTTCTCAGTCTGATGTCTGTCTCATCAAACCAGCAAGTCTTTTACCAACAGAAACTCTACCCAAGCCTTTAGGGGGCACTTTATAGATATTGCGTACTTCTGACACACTGACAGGTGTAAGCTGAAGTTCTTATTCGAAAAAGGAAAACAAATTTCCTAGGTTAGGCAATACCCACTCTGAAAGTGCAATGAATGACATTATTTTTAAAAACAAAATTTAAAAATCGTTTATCTTTGAAGTCTAGGAAGTGAAAATCGGAACTAACCTTTTTTTTTAACATGTGCACATCTGAAGTAAGATCAAACTCAACGGGGCCTAGTGGTTAGAGCGTCCGTCTCGGATGCGGGAGGTCGTGGGTTCGAACTCCGGCCGAGTAAAACCAAAGACTTGTAAAAATGGTACTAACAACTGCCTCGCTTCGCGCTCAGCATTAAGAGGTTAGTGTTAGGACTGGTCGGCTTACTGTCAAGATAATGTGACTAGGTGGGACATGATGCTACATGTCTGCGGCATGATGCCCCAGTATTAGACATCACTATAAACTGCCACACTGCAAACATCGTAGCAATATCACTGAAAATGTTTTAAAGCTACGTTAAAAAGAACCAAAACACACAAACACCCAAACTCTATGGCCCAAATTACACCCATCAATTATACGCCAAAATAAAGGAATAAAACGTTCTTTTAACAGTACCTATGATATAAAGCTCTTTTTGAAATCGCCAGAAAATACAGTGAGGAAAACCCGGGACATCCTTTTTTTCTACAAAATCTAACCTTATGCAAAATATGAAAATGTAGAGCGCCAACTTAGTGACCTGTATCACTTCCACTGATGTTTCTGATGACAATTCTGACTTCGGTAACACTGATAGTTCCTCTGTCGCACTCGTCGTTTGTTATCTTTTGACTCGGCTTTTCTACAACGTGCCGGTCTGTTATCGATCCAGCTGCAGTTGGGAATAGAACCAGGCCATATCTCAAGTTGCGGCGGCGGCTGATTCTGGTCAGGGAGTTATTGATGATCGGATAATCTGTTAAAGCGCTAGCTAGGTCCTCGCGGTCGTCTATAAGCAGAAAGCGGTTGTCAACTGCTGTGTACAGACCAAGCAGAGAGGAAGCCTGAGAACCAGTCATTCTGGCTCCCAGTTTAGTCACGAACATGGCATAGGAGTATAAGTTATCTTAGCTCAGTGCTTTTAGGCTTGCAAAGGTTAGAGGCTGACCTATGTATTTTTCGCCACTCCAGAAGCAACTAGCTCAGACAATCAGTCACGCTGATGTGCTAGTTTCTGCTGTTCCAGCTGCACTTGTATTGGCCGTCTTTGGTCCTTTCCGCTTGCCTGCGCTGGAGCGTAGCTCCTCAATTTAAAGGTCACTCACAACTTCTGTCACGGTTCTTATAAAGTTTTTTGATGCATAGTGCGTTGAACATCTGACTGTAGCACCTAGCACAAAGTCACAAGTGTTATGGCGCAGCTGGTGATGCACACGATATAAAGTCACCACAGCACATACCATCGCGCTCAAGAGTAGGCGGAACAAGCTGGTAGGATGTTGTTTGATATACACGCAAAAGGAGCTTACCGAAACTTTTCTTTTTAAGGAAGTCATAGGCATCTGCTCAGTGGGAGGCCTCAATGAATAAGTTCCGCTCAGCGTGTCCCTAAATGAGTCTTCGCCTTTTCAGTAAATGAGGGCTATCCACTAGGTCTTCTCACGAAAATCAAGGGCCATGTCGTTGTACTTTTTGTTTTATGACTCATACGATAATGCCAGCATGGCGGCTGTCATAGACGAGTTTAGTAAGGGCAGTGTCCTTACGCCGAACGCCAGAAAGAAATGCTCAATCGTCGAGCACAAAGCACAAAGCATGGCATCTAGATCATATCCCTTGGGATTGACAAAATATATTCCCACGTATTTTTACCGCAGGTCCCCCGCCTATCGTACACATTTTTGAGGTGTATAAAGGGATAGGTGACGACTATGAAATCAAAGTGGTTTTTATGTACCGATTCAAGCACAGCCGCGGCAGGCAGCGATTACGGCGCAGTGTCGCTGTAAGTTATAAAAAATAAGTGTGATCTTCCCAAATTGCCTCCCAGACATTACAGAAATTGACCATTTTATATGTTGAGCTGTACATTCACGATTATATACATGTACTGTCGCGTGTCTAGACTCGTACAAAAGTAACAAAAAAAGAGTGAAGTGAACAAGCTTTGTAAAATTTAACAAATAATTTATTTCCCTAGAAAAACAAGGTAAAAATAAGAAATAGGACTTACGGTTTATGAATCTAATCCAAAATTAATCCAAGAATTAAGAAATATAAGTTCTCTCAAATAAAACTCCTAAGTGAATCACAGTTCGAATCTCGATGAAATTCCAAGATGGAAGGCGATGACGTATGCCGTAACCTTCACAATGTTGTAGTGTCGACAGTTCCTTGTTGAATCACAAAGAATAATATTTTAGTTTTTGAATTCTGAATAATTTCAATAAATGTCTTTGTCCAAGAATTCTGATGAGGTGCACTTATATGCGTATTTTCCAGGGAAATGAATTACTAATTCCGAAAAATAAAAAAAATCAACTCAAACTGGTCACAACAAAACACCTTTGAGCTTCAGAGGTATAAAGCACAACTGGCTATTTCTTGTCAAAATTACGACTATACAGTAAATTAAGACGTAAAACATATGGGGTCACGTGATCATCTCTCAGCAGAACAACGTAAATATGTTACATGACATTTATCACGTACTCTAGTATAGCCTAAGCTAAAGTCAAAGATTTTTACTCTAGAAATGAATTTTAAAAAAGTTATTTACATCAAACTTGACACTGGTTCTGAATCTAGGTCAGCAAAGGATACAATGTTTCAAACTACTGGCTGTTGATCAGGTCAAAGAAAACTGAATTTGAATTTCTGAAAAAAATATCAAATCCAGAGACAAAGTTATCATTTCAAAAACATGTCATGGAATAAAACAAAAAAATAAAAATTAAAACTAACAAACAAACAATTTAATTACATATACGAAACAGTACACGTTCAACACGTTTTACGTCCTGCGTAATAGTCTTGATGTATCACAATGATATAATCCAGAATGTCCTTGAATAAATTCATAATAATCCCAAATTAGTGATTTAGTCCAAAAGTCAATGACCACTACTTCGTATCTCCAATGAATAATTTAAATAAATATATCATCACAAATTATAACGGAACACAAATAAAACTGATTCCAGAAAGACTGATTTTAAGATTGGAATGAAAACTCCTGTTGATCTCAAACCTAATATACATCCCCACATGTTCTATTTCGCAATAACCTTTTCTTTCAAAAAAAAAAAATCCTGTGTCATCTTAATGGAAAATTACCCAATCTATATACAAGATCAGGTATGTTTCCTTAAATTTTTGCAACCAACCTGACATATATCAGCTAGGCAATAGTTTTCTTCCAGGGGAAAAACCAATGTCCTGAACTCGAAGCCAAGTAAAGCTCTTGCTTGTAAATGACTATCATCTAAAAATATAATCTACAGTCACGGGCGAAAATTAGCTATGAAATATGTTGTTTAAAAATGATCATTACAATCTACAATCATGGACTAACGTTAAACACAATCTAGGTATACCTAATAGTAGATTATATTTTAAGATAATGATCATTTGTAAACAACATGTTTACTTGGATCTGAGTTCAGGACTTTGGTTTTCCCCTTGCATATCTACCTCATTTTTGTTAGATTATATGTTAAACGTTTAGTAAACACACCTGACCTAGTTCGGGAATTTGATGGAATTTCCATTAGAAATGACCTAGGTCCAGTGCATTTTGTTGTGTCATAAGTCATTTGACAGTCTGTATATAAGGACGACCAAGTAAAAAATTATTCGTTCATATTTTAATAATAGTAACTGTGGAATCACTTTAGTTGTGTTTAGAAATACTTTAAGAGGAATTATGTTCTTAAATTATTCATTAGAATTAAAATGTACTCATTGACATTTTTGGACTAAAACACTATTTTGGGATACATCAAGATTATTGGTATATCAGTGTATTAAAGACTATCGGTACATCAGCACTTTCAAGACCTGGAACACTCGGAACAATCTATACTTTTGGACTTGTGATTGAACTTTTAGGATTATTTGGGACTTCGTTCACAAATACGGTAAGTTCCTTTTATATTACACTTTGTATTCCAGGGAAATAAATTATGCATTGAATTTGATTAAACTTGTTGGTTTTGCTTTTCTGTTTCTTAGTTTAAGACCATAGAGTCGTAACAATCGAAAACCTTTAAAAAGTTTTTAAATATTTCGGTCCCAATGATTTTTGGTTTTGAGAGGGTTTGCTGTAGTACCACGCATAAGAGAACAGGAGTGCGCGTACACATAGGGGTAGGAGTTCTCACAAACATGTACGCATAATGGTAGGAATGCTCTCTCTCTCTCTCACACACACACACACACACACACACACACACACACATAGAGAGGAGTAGAAGTCCTCACTTACATGCACAAGGATCGGGGTATTCTCTCTCTCTCTCTCTCTCTCTCTCTCTCTCTCTCGCTCTCACTCTCTCTCACACACACACACACACACACACACACACACACACACACACACACACAAACATCCATGGGGTGTACATTTTAGTTATAAAAGACATGCACAAACATAAAACACAGAATATTTTGGCAAAGACTGAGTGGCATCTCTTTTCTGAAAGAACTGAGTAGCCCTGAAGAGGGCAGTTGGGGTTGTTGACCAAAGACGATTGCCATACCACACCGCTTCGCACTGCCGATCTATAGACACCCTTGCCATTCCATATAAACACCTCTCAACCATATAGCCGTGTGTGTGATCTTGATGATGGCCCACGATGACTTCACATACTTAAGGTAGTCAGGATTTGAAAATCATACTGAAAAATAATGGTCGTTGATTCTACCATCTTTCCACACATCAGAACACTTGTGACACAATTCAGTCAGGACCTCAGAGAAAGAGACCAACAACTACAACTAAACCATCCGTTACCAAGACTGACTTCAGCAGAAGCGTCAGTCACTAACATCACCACATCAGCTGTAGGACTTAGACGTGGAAAATGTAGTTTCAGTTGATGATGAAAAGTTCATGATATTATTTTAAGAACCAAAGGTCTTTTTCAGAACTCTCGGTTCTTTTAGAAAAGAGATACTACTCAAATAATTCCCAGTTCAAATAAAAGAAATCCTCCATCAGAAAATGTGTTGAAAATATCTTATCAATACGAGATATATATATATATATATATATATATATATATATATATATATATATATATATATATATATGTATGTATGTATGTATGTATATTCTCATGAACAGAATCATGATTAAATTTTAAAACACATTTTTAAAAGAGCCAAGTTTTCTTCTTTTTATTGTCCTTTTTGAATTTATTCACTTGATTCAGTTAGTCATATCTTTTTTTAATTTTTGTTCTTCTGCTTCTGAACACTCTCCTCGTTCTCTTTTTCTTCTTCAGTTTTGGGTCATTCTGGAAACAAATATCCTTTTCCTTAACAAAGACAACACATATAAGATATTTACGTTTGTCTCCCGGCCCGCTTTCTCCTGTCTTGGTGGTTGATTTGCTTTAACGTTCTGGACATTCTGTAGTCCAATGTCCATTCTCCTGATAGATCTAACAAGTATTTTCACTCTTATCTCGATATAGGCCGATAAATCAGAACCTCACCCTTGATGATATTGTTTGACGGTTTAGGGTCTGATATCACTATTCATTAAAACCTGCAAATGTCGGCAGACAATCTTGTCTGCATACATCGGTGTACACTTTATATACTTACCGGTATTTCTCGCGGCTGTGGAGCTACCGTCAGCTAAAGGGTTCTTTTGGTGACATGTACATTATATTTCCGGAGCAAATCTTATGTTTGGTGACTTGTAAATCTACGTAGAATAGCACAATTCTCTGTCCTGTGACCATTTTGAATTTCGCTCTAGATATGGCTATTACCAAATACCGGTAAGTGTCTAAAGTGTACGCAGGTGTGTTCCGGAAAGACTTGCATGCAGCGAAATTGCACATTTGAATGAACAGGTGACATCAGAACCACATATCATCCAACAGTATCAACACAGATGGGGGAGGGGATTGATTTATCGGATTATTCTCGATAGGAATAGTCAGAAGTCTTGTTGGAGGTTTATTTTCGAATGCCTATCTGCACATCTCTGACTAAAAGTGTGATCCGTTGTAGATCTTCGATCATCACAGGTTGAAATTGAAAGAATGTATTTTCTTAGCTGGAGGGGTGATCTAAACAGAGAGAGAGAGAGAGAGAGAGAGAGAGAGAGAGAGAGAGAGAGAGAGAGAGAGAGAGAGAGTGTGTGTGTGTGTGTGTACTTTGGTCAAATGCAAGGAGAAACCAGAAGTCAAGCGGCGACGACGTTCGGTGTCATACAATACTCTCTACGAAGTTCACACTTGCGGTTTGGAAGAGTCACTGAGCGATCCTTATCCAGCACCATCTAAAACATCCTATCGAAGACCAAGAGAGTCAAGATTGGCCAAAAAGAATGTTGTTTGTAGCAACTGAAGATTTATTTCACATTCGAGCTGCTCACGATGTGAATTCCATAGCGTTTAGAACGACTGTACACGGTCAAGTTTAAAGAGTTCAAATATCAAGTCCCGGCAAAGAAAGCAGCTGTCGTCATTACATCCTTATTGGAGTCTATGCAAGAGGAATCGAAACAACAGGGCCGTGCTAAAGATTATGATTGTTACCGACCGTCCATCACTCACGACAGTTTGAAATCTCCTGTGTGGATCGAGTTTGGTATAATTGCATAATTAACTTCTTCCAAACTCTTGGACGTAATTCAACACATAGAATAAAAGAAACCCTTCTTATGACAACATGTCGCCTCCTTCAAAATCACATGTGTTTAGCTCTTGCGATCCCGGTGGCACTAATGTATAAGAGGAAAAGGATACAACGGAATCGAAACTTCGTTATGTGTTAAAAGTGTATGTTCACATCGTTCATTGAGATGTCCTGTTTTGGGGGACCAAATTTTCCAGTCGGAAAATACACTGACATTTGTTTTCATTAGAATCATTTCGATTCTAATGCTACTATCACATGATTTCTCGCTCGGATATGTAAACTCCTGTGACATACGTGTCCATCGATTAAGCAATTGGGAAAAACATATTCATTGTGGAGTGACATATCATGGCTGTTTTGTGTTTAATCCATGCATTCCCGAAGGACAAGAAAACATTCAATCTTCAACTTGAAGGCGAACGTTTGTGAGTCCTGCATCTTACAAGCCAGACCACACGAAACAGTTTCAACAACAGAATGAGATCATCGATGTTGTATTCAAAGATATGACAACTGACACGAGTAATTATTGAAATACATGAATAAGAAAAGGAACTGAGACCGTTGTATAGATTTTATCTTTTTCCACTATGAATGTTTCCACAATACTGGAATTTTCATTCCTAACTTCTGTGCGCTCATCACGTTGCAACAACTGCATTCGTGAGCCTTTATTTTATCGTTGTCAAAAATTGTGGCGTGATTCCATATGAACGTGAAAAAATCCTTCGTGACCCTTATACTCTTTCTGATTTTCCTGAGTGGGTTTAATACCCCCGTGACGATACCTGGAGGAAAGAGGGGGTTATCATTGATTAGTTTTTTGATTATGCATTTGAGTATAATATCTTCAACGTTTTGAATGGCATAAATGGCTATTCACTCAAAGCTTTTGCTTCAGTTACATAAGTATGTGAAGTTCTAGAGAAGTGGATACAATAAGCTTGGAACGGCGGAGAAAAGAAGATTGGATCCTATACCGTGCTTGTTTAGGCTTTTAAGAAACCCAAAGATCGCGTATGAGGTGTCAGGTTTCCATGCCACGGAAACATCCAGATGTGTGTTCTTGGCGTCTTGTCCGTACGTCATGAGATTTTTCAGGTACGCGCGATAAGGTAAGTGTCTATTCAGGTACAAATCTACTTCGCTGAACAATGACTGCGTGAAGTTGTAGCCGGGTGCAATTTTGGCATCAGTGCCTGGATAGCTGTTGTCAACATTTTCGATCTGTCAAAGCGGCATTATTTAAAGCATGCATTCCTCGACTGACCAGGAGTTATAAAATTTGTGCTTCCGTATGGAAAGATAAGTTAACATATCTCCCATGTCCTAGTTGTCGAGTGACTCCTCGGTACACAGGATATATCATCTACAAATCACTGGCGCATACTTTTTAAAATTTAGTTTCATGGTGACTTGTCCTTTAGAGAATAAAATATTTTGTCCCAGATGTAATTTTATATTAATATTGACAACGTCAAAATAGATTTATGACAGGAAGATAGTGAGGATGTACAAATTCTCCATGAACGTGATACATGTCTCCTCCGTCGTAAAAACCTACTGCAGAATCTGGAGAATCCACTTTGAAAATTATGATTCCCAGCATCGATGTCTCCTACGAAATTATATCTGGCGACATCAGAGCACACAGACATTACATTCAGTCCTTCATGCAGTTCGAAATGGGAAATAAAATGCTTGTAGAATCAACCGTTTTTGTTAACGCTTGTTTGGTTTCAACACGTGATGAGTTTCGATAGTTCCTGAATGACTTCATCAGCCGCCATATTTGTGGTCAGCTGGTAGATTTACCGTAGACTTAAATGGTGTTTGGAAGTTGAAATAAATTCACCGAATCTCAAGATACTTTTACGAAAATTAAATACATAAACAGAACGCAAATCAAGCTTTATGTTAGTATCTATATTTGTGATTTATATGTTGACTTTGCTTCAGTGTGGCTTGTTAAAATTGGTAAATTTTGGTGATCGCATATAGGAGAAACTGCCAGGTTGCCCATCGTCCAGTTAAAATGGGCAGAATATCGTCTGCTAGTAACCTTATCGGTAAGCATCTATAGCAAACAAACTAGGATCATTTTAGTGATGGAACGCCTTCTGGCGGCAGAAAAATCTAATTTGAGACAATGAGAGGTTTGATATTATTCAATCAGCACACCTCATTGAGTTTTATCCAATGCTTTGCAAAACTGATTTTTAAACAGAGTTCAAATCGTTTTGATGGGATGTCATGCATTAAAATAATATCCTGAAAAAATTCATTGTATCGATATTTAATTGAGGATTTGTTGCTGATGGAGTTTTGTATTCATAAAAGCCATGATCATTTTTTATCTAAGTGTTCTTGAACTTGTTTGTTGAAGAATTCTACGACAAAAGTGGCGTTCGCCTTCAGCAATAATCAAGACTTGTGTAGGATAAATAATTTCTACTGCAGCTACTTCCCAATAAGCCTAATAACAAAATTGTATAGACGTGGGTAATTTGACCGTGAAACAACATACTGTCCTGTTAGAAAATACATCATAAACTTTCACTAGGCAATGTAAAAATAATTGGTTACACATAGAATGGTTTTGGTTTCTGAAGAGTAACTTGATGTCAAAGTACAAATCGTATAAAAGAAGACCAATATTGTGACTGCAAGGGTTAAGGCTAGGTTTGGCTGCGAAGCTACCATTGTTGTTACTGTCAGTATATTTCAAAGATGGACTCTGAAAAAGATCACATTACAGCTGCTTAATAAAATTCTCCACATTTGATTATCTCTGACATTATTGAATATAGCCAGTAAGAGAGACCAACATTATTGAAGACATCCAACAAGAGGTACCAACATCTTTGAAGATAGCCAATATGAGGGACCAACATCACGGAAAATAGCCAATAAGAAGGGCCAACATCATTGAAGATAGCCGATAAGTTGGGCCAACATTAATGAAGATAGCCAATATAAGGGCTCAACATCAGTGAAATCAGTATGCAGTAAGTTGAAAAACATCAGTGAACTCAAAAAAGTGATAAGGGAAACCAGCACCATTTCGTTTGGAATGCAATTTAAGGATCCAAAGTTAAGATGATTCTCTGCTAACTTGATTCTGACCAAAGTAAAAAATGTCTTGCTCAAAATGTTTCAGGACGACTGGATCAGGTTCAGCCTTATTTCCATGTACTGATAGAGAGTACTAAAAGTCACTACCGGCAAGTTCAATTCATGTCCTTTACTGGCACTAACAAGAAATCTATGGGCATACTGTTAAGCTAATAACAGACAGGAACTGATGTTTCCATACCTTCAGTTTTGTTGGTACATTAATCTTAAAGTCACTGACAAGCATGGAAAGTTTATAACCAAAAAACTATTTTCAAATAGTCATACCTGAATTATAAATAAACATATCACTTTTCAAATTACATTTCAGCCAGAATGTGAATCAAACAAAAAATACATGTAGGTCTGGGTCAATGTCATGGATAGTCCTGACCTTTTGAACACAAAACTAATGTTTAACCCCCAAAACCCAAACTCTGATAATACCGATATATAGTGCACTCCCTCTTTATAACACTGTTCACAGAAACCATAAATGTTAGCTGCACTGTTAAGTGAGGAGGCCTTATATTGAGGGATGTTCCATTAAGTCTGTGTGTCATAATGGATACAATCACAAAATATGATATTTTATGACATGAAATCACAGTATAATAATTCTCACTGACCAAGAAATAACATTAAAAGTGAAATAATTCATGTAGAAATGAAAAAAGAAAATTCAAACATTTTCATAAACTTTGTGATTGTACTGGGGCAGCAGTACTATGATGGGTTCTAAACAGTCAATGTTCACTCAGGTGTAGTAATTGTTTCAATTATAAACATAACGTTGTGCAAGCAATGTGAATGACATCTCATAAATGTTCCATAAACTTACCTTAATGTCATCAGTATTTTCAAATGTCACCTTTGGACAACAGTACTTGTCTAGTGCTTTGGTAATGACTAATACATTCTCCAAACATAAAAATCTGGTGAATTTCTCCAGGTGAGTTGTATTTTTAAATCTTCTTGAGTTATGATATTTTCTTTGTTCTTTTCAAAATAATTTTTCAAACACCTGCCAAACATTTCTACTGGGTTATGGTCAGGACTCTGTGCAGGCTTCATTAGTTGTGAATATTATTTCTCCATTTCCATTAATCTGTCTCTCTTGTCCAATGCAGTCAGGTACAATGTCATCCTGGTACATCCATAGTTATTCAGAGAAGTGTTTCACAAAAACAAACCATGGGAAGTTTTAAAGTGCATCAATATACTTGGCATAGTCATGCTGCCATCCACAAAGGCACAATTGTCCACCATAAAAGGTCAAACAACCTCACATCTTCAACTCTTTGCCAGGTCAAAGGCTGAGGTATGCTGGACAGTAGCGTTTCTGTTTCTTGTTCTTTTCCACCACTTTAACCTTTCTGTAAAGTTTCACTACAATGGTTATCTCATCAATAAATAAAACTTCCATCCAATTATTCTCAACAGTCCATGTAATTTTTCCCATGAACCATGCAAGATGTTTCTTCATCTACATGCCTAATTTATTACATACAATTCTTGAGAAAAATCCCAGAGAATGCAGATGTCACTGCATAGTTCTCCTAGATACACTTTGTGGAACAGACACGTTGTATAAGTTGGTTATTTCACTTTTACGATCCATCAAAGTCTGTTCCTGCCACACTTTGCAACAACTGCCTATTTTCCAGGTTTTTTTCCCCACATTACCTCTCTCCCAAAATCTTTAAAACATGCTGCAAAATGAAGAGGGATGAATTTCTAGTACTTGTTTAACTTGTACTCTTGTAGAGATTTATATCCCTTTGGAATCATAAAGATGACGGTTTGTTTTGCTCTGACAATGAATTCCTTTCCCAGTGACCCACCATGTTGAAATTACAGCTGCAAGCATAATGCATATGACAATCTGATTTCTGGAAACTACATGACTGTGCTAAAATATAAACTATGTGACTGAGTACAAGACACTCCAGTGAGGGGAACAAAACAGGGTTTTGCATTTTTATTCCTCATTTTGTTGGGAGCATTAGGAACATATTACAGTTGGCCATCTTGAAACTGAAACAATCATGGCACCAGTGTGTACATGGATTACAGGTAGGTAAATGAAATTTGGCATTCTTGAAAAGGAACTTACAGGCAGAAAATTCTGAAAGTGTAGTTAAAAGTTTATTCAATGCATCAAAGATACATAATGTTAAAAACAGAAAAAGCTTCCTTAACATTTTTCCAACCATAAACAACAACTGGTGCAATATTGTTACTTTACATAAGTATAAAGGACTCTAGTATATTTTCAATTATTTGTTAAAGTTTATCTGATGAGCAGCATTTTAGGAATGGTAATTTTAAAAAATCATGATGTTAAAGAAATGAACAATGAATATGGCTAAATCATTTTAATCAAAAGACATGGAGGATCAGGAAAACAAGTTTAACAAGGAACAAAATTAGCAATAATTAACAAGTAATACTATGCTGAAATAAATAAAATGCTCAGTCTTCATGATAAACCAAATGCATTTTAAAGAGAACCTTCTCCAAAATATGTAACATAAAACTCTTACTCATGACCTAGTTTCCAATACCTAGTCAAAATGTCAAAATAAAATAAAACTCTTACTCATGACCTAGTTTCCAATACATAGTCAAATGTCAAAATAACATAAAACTCTTACTCATGACCTAGTTTCCAATACATGGTCAAAATGTCAAAATAACATAAAACTCTTACTCATGACCTAGTTTCCAATACATAGTCAAAATGTCAAAATATATAACATAAAACTCTTACTCATGGCCTAGTTTCCAATACACAGTCAAAATGTCAAAATATATTTATTACCTCATGATAACATTATCATACATAAATTAGTGTACCTTTATTATTTTTGACATGATCTGCCATGGTTCAGCAAAACCTGTCTCAGAAGACATCCATTTAATGGACACATGCTTAAGAAGTTTAACATTTAAGAACCAATTCTGTCTGTTGAACTTTTCTATACACCTTTGATATAAAAGACACTTGTTAAGAAACAAAATAATATGATCCTTTCATTGTCCCTTATAGACAAGTTTCACTGTTTCTTACATTATTCTGTTTGTCTTACATATAAATTCAAGTGATACATTGAAATAACATTGTTGGTATTATAATTATTAAATGTAACACATTGTAAAATGAATTCACCTATCTATACATTAACTGGAATCTAATGATGAATTGGGATAATAGAAGCACATGTAAAAGTAGTGTACACCAGAAATAAGTCCAGGGGCTTTCCAAGTTCTTATTGCAACAATATGATGATGTTCAGCAATGAAATATCATCAATAAAAAAACAAGTCTTATTTTTATATTTTAAATAAGAAAATGCAGTCTTTTTATCAGATCTCTTCTTAATCTAAAGGGCATTATCTGTATTTAATTAATTTAAAGCCAATTATATTAGCTTTGAAACATTTTAGACCTGGGGTCTCAAACATGGGACCTGTGGACTGCATGTGCCATATCCTCTGGTCCACAAAATGATTGGCATCACATGGTGTCATAAGAGGTAACAAAGGTGGTGCAACCCTTGGGCCATCAAAAATGCCCTCATGCGGCCCTCAAGGTGGTTTGTGTTTGAGAACCCTGTTTTTTGACCAGTTACGTAATTATGTTGAATATGTCCATAGCCTGTAATATGTCATTCTGAACAGTATAGTAATTATATTAGTGAGTATATCATTCAGTTATTCATTTATTTAAATCAAAGTACTGAAAACACTCAAGACCTGGGTGGGGGTTTGAATTTATACTAATTTATAAAGGGTCAGATAGAAGAACATAACTTAAGAGATATTTTGCTATTTATGGCCCTTTCCACTATTGTCAACAGACTGCTCCAAGTAAATTTTAAAATATAATTTTAAATTATCTTTTCTTTATATGCCACTAGTTCATTTATATCCATATTTTAACAATTATTTGAGGAGATATTATGGTGATTTCTATTTGAAACAATGTTCTTCAATTGCTTCATGTACTACAATCATTACGATATCCAAGGGAAATAATTACTATGTGACTTATCATTTGCCTACAATCTAAGTTGCCTCCCTTGACTTTATTTTTTTAAATATTTTTTTTATTTTTTATTTTAAAGAGAGGGACCATAGAGAGTGTTACCATTGTTAGTAAGACAAACTATATTTGGTAAAAGTGAATGGATACTATGCCACAGAAAAGGATGGACTGAAGTCCTTCCAAGCCAAAATTAATCATACACAATAATTATTTAATTAGGTGTCACAAACACAAAGCCTGTGGACCACATGCAGCCTGTGGAGTTATTTCCTGTGGCCTGTAACAACACTTTTAATTTGTAAACTAATTAGTAATGCAAATGAAAAGGTTTTCGAGATGTAGCCCTTGAACCAATACACTAACCCTCATGTGGCCCTCATTGTCATTTGAGCTAGAGACCCCTGATCCAGATTGCACAGTATAATAATCAATCCTTATTCATAAAGTATGGTATTTTCATGTCAGATACAATTAAACTTTTGCGCTTAAAGTAGCAATTTTGTGTCAAAGAATTTCTCTATGACAAATAAATAAAATTAGAACACACCAAAAAATAATACATTCAAGAATAAGTCAATGTTTTATACTGAGCAGTTTGTGTCTTATCAAGTGAAACACACAACTATTCCACCCATCTAGTTCATTCATAAAGCACAACCTTAAAAGGAGTGCCTTATCCTTATTACCAAAATTTGAACAAAAACTTCAATGAACTTTGAAATTATGCAAAAACTGTCTACATAAAGAACACTGAGAAGAAAATTGCAAATTCAAATACAAAAGGAATAAAGAATATTGCACAAACCCATAAATGCATGACACTGTATGCATACTAAATTTATATGTATAAATGAACAATTACATTGACAAGTTAGATTTTAAATGCGTCCAGAGTCGGAATAAAAGTCATTATTCTTTTAAGGTCAATGCAAATATAAATATGCTCAGAAAAGTTATTAAAAGAAGGCATGATGATACTTGAAAAGATCTTCAAAAGTCATTATCATGCACTAAATTTGGCTCAAACATTTCGTAAAAAAAAAAATCTAGAATCAGATAACTTATTGTTTACTATAACAATCAATATGGTTTGCATATAATTTAAAGGACTGACAAATTTATTAATAACTAGGATAAGCTAAGGTCTGATTTAACTATGTCAATAAAACTGAGAAAAGGTCAAAGCTTTGGAATTTACTGGGAAGGAAAAGAAGCAGGATTTATTTTTGCCTTTTAATCAAGGGTAATGAATACCAACAAATTTAAACTACCAAAAAGCTAACATTGTTTTATTGCATGACAAATTAACCAATATGATCTCATTGAATTTCACCTGCATAAAACCATCCCTTTAACCCCAAACCACAAAATGTTATCCCCTTCAATAATTTTTTATATTACATCATATATTACAAAGAAAAATGTTGATTGCATACCTATTCCAATTTTAGTAAAATTAGGACAGGAAACATTGATACTTTCTTTATAGTCTTTTGTGCATAATTTTTTTTTTAATAACTACTTTCCAATTTTAGCATTCAAATACCCTTTTTATTATAAAACATCTTCCAAGCACAAGTTAATTTTAATAACTAACATTAACTGCACTAGTGATCACCAAAATTGCCTGTCAAAATTATCGGATGACGATTCATTTCAATAACAAGAGACCCAAGTGGGCCTGACATTGCTCACCTGGCTGACATAACAGTTGATCATTTCACTAAGCAGCCTTTTTTTTGGGTTGTTGTGGGGCTTAACACCATTTTTAGGGATATGATAAGCTAAAGATGGTGGCCAGTATAACTTGTGAAGGAAAAACCCAAGAAAATCCCAGGAAGAAACACCGACCCACAGACCCGAAGATACTGGCAAGCTTTCTTACATATCCACATATGCCAAGCCTGAGACTTGAACTCATGTGGACAGACAGAGATGGGATGGCAATGATAGGTAAAGGTGAGCACTTTAGACCACTTGGCCACCCAGGGCCCCCATGCTTTTGTAGTATTGTAAGAACACAATCTAGGTAAGTAAACTATCTCCCAAACTTTATATTGTGTTGATTTTAATTATTTTACTATATCTGGGTAAACATTGTTCTAAAGATAATTTCATAATTTATATTAACAGTCTGTTGCTGATAATAGTAGTTATCGAAGATATGAATGATACAAACCAAGGTTTACAGAAACTAAATGAGAAACAGTCTCCAGATCAAGCGGTACCATGCAAACAAGCTCTACAAATCCGATGCAAGGTATCTCATTAATATGCACTGATCTCAATTGCAACAGAACCATGACAATGATAACATAAGCTTAAGGTAGATCAAATCTCAATTAGAATTTGGTTTTGAGAGTGAAAACAAGATTACCTCATTATTATGTGTAGATCCTGCTCCTAATCAAACTGATCTTACAACCTGATAATATAGGACTATTTAACATGCCAGATCAAAATCTGAATAAAAATAGTTGCTAGATCATTTACAAACTCGGCCTATCAATGCAAGGTCACATAAACACGATCTTAGTCATATTTATGAACTGAAACTCACAAAGAATTTTGAAATGGTACAAAGAAACACAGTGCAATTAAAATATTCAGATCCAGAAATCCGGAGATCAAGAAACACTTATCAGAATGAAAAAAAAAGCCCAACAAACTCTGATGTGAGTATCTCTATTCAAAGCAGATATCTGACCTTCCTAGTTGTTCAAGGCACTGAAGACAAAGTTCTAACATTATATGCCTATTTTGTACCCTCTCTGCTTCATTGATACCAGGAAAAGCATACCCATCTGGAAAAAACGTACATTTCTGTAACGATGCAATCTGAGCACATTCGTTTAACAATATGTAGATATCCTGAATAGGCAAAGGAGTAAAAGTCTGGATAGTTATCATTTTAAGTTTACTGCACTCTATACACTTCTTTATGATCTGTCGGAGTCCAACGTCTGAAAGACTTGTATATGAGATTCCAAAGCAAACAATATCAGGCATTCGGTGCAAAATATCCACACACAGATATGCAAGAGTTTTGAGATCATTTCGACTCAAATTCAGTTCCTGTAGGAATTTTAAATTCTCCCACTGTAGTAAGAATTGGATGTCATTTTTGCTAAGTCGGCAGTCACACAAGTTCAAGTAATGTATATGCTGGTTTAAATCAGTCAAAAGCATATCCAGACACTCTTTTAGATTGCATGCTGACAAATTTAATTTCTGCAGCCTTGGAAGGTGCCTGAGGGTTTGACTGAGCTCATGTGCTGCATTAGGATAGACATTGATGTGAATTGTGTTCGGCAGGCTCAAAGAAGTCAGGTTTGGCAAGAGAAGTAAACCCTCCAGTAGATCATTAAATCTTTTGACTTCTGTACACAGTAGAGGATCAGTGATTTGAAGATGAGTTATATCCTGAAAAATAAAAGATCTGATTAGACATGAAAAATGGTCTTCATTGGGAGGTGGTTTCATTTCAGTGGGTAAATTGGCTTTTTATGCAGTAAATAGGGCTGGGCTAGCTTGATTGCTAAGAAGGAGTGGTTTTATTGAAGTGTGGCAAGGCTGAGCAAGTATTTTTACATCATCCTGTTACAGACAAGTAACTATTGAAAAATTACTGGTCTGTCAGAACTTATTATTTGTCAGTAACACAGAAAATATATGGAGCTTTTAGTTTGAGTTCCCAAGCTTATACATGCATTCAATATTAAAATAAATTTACAGTAAGAAGTTCATGAATTAACATAAATACTTCAAACCTCTTTTCTACATCAATAAGTAACAATTCAAAAGCCAATCTCAACAAAAATGTTAAACTTAATGAAGAAAACATTAAAGCAATTATGATCAGTAAATCAAATTCCTCTAATTGACCCATTACTCATGCTTAAAAGATTTAAAAATTTTAAAAGACTTCTAGATGTGTTTCTTAACAACTGTTGTGATGTTTATAGGGAATCATTTGATACTTTGTCAGGAGTGCTATGTATGGGTCTTGATAAAAAAAAACATTAATTTTATTTTAGGCATGCTTCTGTTTAACATTATATCACTGATCCTTGATCCCATGATCATTAATCTTTATACAAGGATACATCTGTAATCATTATAGGCCACAATACAATAATTAGACCAACATGACCCTTTGTTTAAGTTTGAATGATTTTGGGATTCTTTTATTTTGATTATATATCTCGACAAGTATGAGCACCACACTTGTAAAAAGTTTGGACATTTGAGAATCCTGAAGTGCCTGCCACCCCATCTTCAACCCAATCTGCAAGTGACATCATTATAGCCTGATTTTACAAATGACAAACTACTCCAAAAATGACACTCCATTTTCCACACACTGTGAAGTGGATAACAACTTAAGTTCTTTGTGAAAGTTTGATAATAAATTTAAACATGGATTATAAATGACTTGTGTAAATTTGTGAATATTGGTTTCAGCACTTAACATACATCATCTGTACAAATATTAAATGACTAGAAAACTGGCAAGAAGTTCAGCTACAGTTTTCAAGTAACAAGTTCCTAATTTCTGGTCTATGTCAATATAATGTTTCACATAAAAGTCTGCAAAAAATGCATGGAGAGAAACTGGTAATTATCTTCCTCAATAGGTATTCATTTTCTTTCTGCATGTTACCAAGGGCAACACCCAGTGTGTAGTTGATGAGTGTGGAATGTAGGGTGAGCGAAACATCATAATATTGCTGAGACAGATCCTCATGAGCAAGAGAGAGAGAGAGAGAGAGAGAGACGAAAACCCTTACAGATGTGAAATAGGAATGCCAGCTTTAAAAAATTGGAAGAGGAACATAAAAATAGTAACACTTCACAGTTTTATCCAACAATTTTTATTTTTCACATTAAATTTTATTGATTTAAGGTAGATTTGGTTGGAGTATGCTTTCAACAGTCATCTTTTATACCATGTGACATGATGAAATCAGCCAAGAAAAGACTGCATGCGAAAAATATTTTATCCAATGTTGATGCCTTGCATATTACACTTAGAATGTCTCTAGCATTTTTTTTTTTCCCTCAAGATATATTTTTTATTGACCATGTTGGGTTTAACAGCATTCTTGAACTTTCTCAGGCAAATCAGGGAGCTGAGCAAATGTAATTTCTGAGTGGTCAATATTTAATTGCTTCTATTATGGAAGCACTTGTTTATGCTGTCACAAAAGACTTACAATTAGACATACAAGCATTCCTGTGATCAAGATATATCAATGATAAAGTTGGCAGTATGTCTATATAAATTACTGTAATCCTGCTGTCGGAGGTAAAAATAGGAATCATTCTGTACACAGTACAGAGTCAAGTGGGTACAATTATTTTGGATAAATCACTTTTTTTTATCAAATTCATGTTATGATTAAAATAATGCCTTCAAATGAGGTATCATATTAATACAGTAAAACATGATTTGAGAAATCATTGCTATGAGCAACCTGATGTCATTTATAACTAAAAATCATTACACATGGATTGATTTTACTATATAGATACACTGGCATGATTGATCACCTACTAAATGTGATCTCTGATCATGATGTTTTGATGAAAATATTTGTTTCAACACTGTTATGAATAATTGTACCACAAAACTAGAAATAAACACTACAGATATTATTTAATCCTTTGTAACATAGACTGCTGAGTAGCAATTGCAGGCTGTTCTGAACCAAGATACACATAAAAATGTTGGAAAAAGCAAAATCAGTTTGGTTTGTTTATCTAATATGAAAACCTACACAATGCTGATAATGTCATGCAAGATCTTCTCAAGCTGCTTTCACTGTAGCATGATGGGTATTGCCTTAAATAGTTTCTGAAGTTACAATATACAATACCTAGATGTGAATCAGATCTTTCACTTTCCATTTTTTTGTAAGCTATTTGTTTTTCCGGATCATTCTTTTCAATCATTATTGTAAAGGTCTGTATTCTTTATCGCTATATGCCATAATCAGAGAGATCATCATCTGTTCAACTCAGTACATTTGTTACATCCTTTTGTTTAATGAGTTCATCCATTTGTTATTTATGTTATTGGTAACTTCGGTTTTGGCTTTTAATTCTAAATAAATGTTACCATAGCTAACTTTACAATTTATGGACAGGAAGATGCTCTGTATAGTCAACTTTACAGCTCTCATGCTATACTGCAAATGTACTAAAGGTGAACTACATATAAAAACAATAACATTTATAATAGATGTATATTTATTGCTCCATAATGGTTTTTTAATAAATGAAATATTTAAACTATGAATAAAGAGCTATTATGGATATTTTTCCTTCTGAAACCGAGATGAACTTTGACCTTGAAAACTGGCCCTCCTGCATAGGTTTATTATGAAAGACCGGAAATCTTGAGTGAGCACTATTTGATGGTTGTCTCTCTAGACAGGTTCGACTTTAGATCAATGCATTTTCAGTGTTATATACAACGTAACAATGTTGCAACTGTTAACATTCTAAACACAGATGCCCATTCCAAAATTCTGCAATTCACTAAAGGAAGGGATCTAAGTTAAATTGTGGCCATATCTCTGTCAATTTGGATCGAAAATGGCACAAATCAAACTTGACTTTGATCTCCTTAATGTGGGGTTTCATGTTATATTTGCTTTCAATCTATTAAGCTTTTCAATAGTTAGTGAGTGGAAACAAATTTGTTATGGACGTGATGGGATGTGAAGTGATGGGACAGTTGGACATGGGTAACACTAGATGCCCCTTCCATTGCTATGTTAGTGGTAGAAAAAATGCAACACTGGAAACAGATATTTATCTATTTTGACAAGCAATATTGGAAACCATATTACCAATGCCATTTTATGCAATTCCCATTATTACCTAAAGCTATAATATAAACTCACCCGAAGACGAACCACATTTCCAATGTTGGTGAATGGCATAATAACCTCAGATATCGGTTCAAACCAAACTTTCTGGCAGGCAAATCTAAATGGTGTTTCATACTGAAGAGCTAGTCCTATTGGAACATCCTCTAGAGTCACCTTGCATTCAAAAACCACTTTAACTGGACCTATAAAAAACAAAAAAAAAAAGGGAGATATGTAACTCATTTAGTATATGTTGACCACACAACCTATATTGTATTCACACTTGTCAAATTCAATGGATTTGACCAAACAAGCATCATTATTTCTATGTGAACATTATTCACACAAAAGGTAAATGTCATGCAGTTAGTTTAAGTTTAGAGTTCACACTTAAGTTGTAATGAGACTGAGGATAAAAAAAAAGAGTTATACTTAATCTGATGTCATAATCAATCTCCATACATTTGTATCTAGAATAGAATGGTTCTGCTGAACACAATATATTTTGAGGTTGGTAGGTTAAGACCTCAGAGGTGGGGCTGCAGTTTGAAGTGGGTAGGTAATTGAAGTGTAATTAAAGTGCAACATTCAAAGTGACACATGGGCCATAACTCCATATTTTAAAAAATAAAATAAAATTCAAAACTGGCTTAGGGCATTATAATCTAAACTGCGTTAAATATAATACGAACTTTGGTTTAAAGCCGTGAAATCCTTTAAACGCTGTTGAGCATAAACTGAACCAAGTCAAACTGGGGGCCAAAACTATGTAAAATTTTGATTTCGATATGAAAATCTCACGTCTTAGGTTGCTTTCCTCAGGCCAAATTTGCTTCTAGTCCATGAAGCACTTGCAATGTTACTGAATGGAAATGAAAAGGAAATGCAAAATATAAAGTCATGATAAAGTCACAACTCAGCAAAAATTTGCTGGAAAATGGTAAAATTATACAGTAATCCAGGTCTTTTTAATGCAAAACTCGTATGAAATTTGTTGGAAAATGATGAAGTCCTTCAAAAGTTTCTCAGCAGAAATTATGTGGAAAGGCAATGTTTGAGGTCACACGGGGTCCATAATACCAGTGTTTTATCTACAAATAGCTTCATGTAAGTCATCTGACTCATCAAGGCAAAAAACAGTGAGTCAAAATCCTAACCTATGAGTCCTATTCAAGCTGATGATCAGTCTAAAGTAGTTTTTAAAAAATAATTATATTGTTTAAATACACAACAGAAATATTCGTTATATAATGTGACTAAAGCCAATAAGGCGATTCCCTTGCCAGAAGCATCTGAACATTCTATATTTGTTAAAAATCTTGTTGATGGTTTCATATCATCAGAAACAATCTGAGTATATATGACAAGGCATTTATTGTTGGCTATGTCAGTACTTTCATCTGCCATTGCTGTCACAAATGACGAATTTTGCAGGTCACGTATAAAACTATCCTCAACAATGTTTGATAGGCTCTCCAGTACCTCTGAACAGGTAGTAGCCAAGTCATACTGAATGGCATCAATTTCTTTAGCTATTAAGTCGTATGTTAAATTAAGAAGAGATTTGTATTTTAAAAAGGGATGTCTTTTACACTCAGCCAATGTACACACTTAAGTAACACTTTCGCTGCTATGTCTTGTTTGTAAAACTGCATTAAAATGTGCCTGGTGTTGTGAACCTTCCAGAGGTCTCGGAAATGCTTAATCATGTGTATTTGGCTGCCAGTTTTTTTATCTGGGACGCAGAAAATCACTTAGGCGGGAGTCCTCCGTACACATGTAATAGGTGGGCGGCAAAATTCAAAGACTTGCCAGTCCTGCTTCAGCTACCCGCTTAGTGAGAAAATGTATTGATCACTTAGCTGTGCTGATATTTACAATTACAGAATTCAGTGGCTGATAGACCCCCTGATGTACATGTTGCCATTGTAAGAGTACGTCAAAAGAACATGATGCAATTAGCTGGGCAGCAAGTTCAAAGGCTTTGACTGGCGGCTGGGTGGGAAAATATACTGATATTTACAGTGATTGAATTCAGAGGCAGAAAGACCCTGAGATGTACTTGTGGTCATTTATAAGAGTACATAAAGGAAACAACTTTAGGTTTCATAATTGTGTTCATTTCCGTGTGTTGCGGAATAAGCAGTGCACGTGACCTCGGAATCAAGACGTTGAGACTTGGACAAAATGCCATTCATAAATCTGGATAGTATTTTGGAGTTAAACGGCCAACTGACGAAGATTGTAATGAGATTCAGAAGAGAGCTAAGTTGCTAGAACTGAAAGTTCAAATGGGACAGTAGCCAAGTGTAAGAAAAGTTTGTGATGCCTAGCTTAGTGCTTGGAATAAGACCTTCCTTGGATTGACAAAATTCAGTCTCACTCTGATGGACAAACGAGAGCTATGTCAATATTATAAAGAAAGTAAAATTAAACTCAATGGCAACCAATAGTTCTTCTAATTTGCATAGTTTTCTGGGAGGGGACTGCAACTTTTGCTGGTGTGACTCCTATTTTTACCAAAATGAGAGTCCTGGACTCCTAGTTTTAAAATCCAAGCGAGACCTCTGCCTTCAATCAACAGTTTGTTTTCTGGCAACCCAGCATGCCTTCCCAGTGTACTGTTCTGAAAGTTATTGTTTTTTGGCACATTTGGTCATCGAGGTTTATTTTAGCCTCTGTACATATATGGCAAAACATAAAGGCATCTACACTGTCACATTCTTCACTCAACTTAACCTTTTTTTTGAAAACGTAGCTAGCTGTATGTTTTCAACCATTGCTGCACAAAATTACGCTTTACCTTACAAGTAACCGTTACCTCATTTTTAGATGATGAAGGCTCCACTGGTTCGATAACAATACTATTATCGACGGTCGGTTGTAAAAACGCGGTCCAAATGATAATTTCGTTTGTTTCGGATCTATTTAAGTTTTTTTTTACCTTGGATGCCATTTTCATTTGAACGCTGATAGTATCTTGGAACAACACAAGGCATACATTTGAGGGAATGGAAATTGTTGCTTCTTTACGTGACAAGGATGCGCATAAAATAATAGTTTCTCGTGAGAATCACAGTAAAATCACATGTTTATTTTTCGTCTCTTTCTTGTGTGTGGTGATTTATGGTTCTAACATACTGTTGCTACAAATGATGTGACAGTTACAGGTCACATAAGGTCAGCTCCAGGCTCCACACTCAATTGTAACCCTTTGTATTATGATAACATCAGCATTAGAAACTGATGTGTGCGTGTTTTCTCTGTTTGAGCGAGTTGTAATCTAGCCAATGAAGTAGTTAGACCAAACCTTTTTTTTTTTGGTGTTTATCAGCAAAACATAACATTGGGTGCATCAATTTATGTACCGGCAACGATTTTTTTAGACCAAACCTTTGTTTTTGTGTTAATCAGCAAAACATAATTGGGGTGCGTCAATTTACGTACCGTCGTCGACTTTTGTGTGTCAAATTGGAAAATTCTGCGTGTTTGATGCATGGGTAGATAAAACACTGTAATACCATAAGCTTCAGCTAACTTGATGTTGATCTTCATAATGTATAACCTCATATCAAATTTGATTTTAATCCATGAAGTTCCTTAAAATATTGAACAGAAATGAATGGAAATGCAGAGTTCAAAGTCAAACAGGAGCTATAACTACAAACAATTCTGCCAGAAAATGGTTCTTCTCACTGTAAAGCCTCTTACTAAATTTGGTTCAATTCAAAGAAATGTGTCCAAAACAGGAGCAATAGCTGCATAAAATTCTGCTTCAAAACTGTAAACATCTTGATCTAGGTCTTCTAAACTGTAAAGCCTCTAATCAAGTTTGATTTAAATCAATGAAGTCTTTCAAAGGTTAATGATCAAATAACTTAAACAGGAGCTGAAACTCCCTAAAATTCTCCCAGAAAATGGTAAAAACTGATGCTGATCTGTATCTTCTTCCCATAAAGCCTCATCCCATAGGTCCTTCAAAAGTCACTTAGTGGAAATGAAATCATGATAGGGCAATGTTTAAGTAAAAACTAGGCCACAGTTTCATACAATTTCGCTGGAAAATGATTAAAACTGAACTTGACCTAGGTCTTCTTAAATGTAAAGCCTCAACCTAAGATAATTTTAATCCACGAAGTCCTTCAAAATTTACTGAGCAGAAATTAAGTTAGTGAGAGACACAAGGAGATGGAAAGACATGAGTAACCGATATGATGTGGCCAATAAAGAATGTTAAATGATTACATATCCAATGCTCCAAAGATAAATTCAAAGATACAACACTATGTCCCTGCCACCACCCAACCCCCAATCAAATTCAAAACAGTAGTTTATTTTATGTGCTTGCACAAAAACTTTAACACTGAACTGACACTACTGTCAACATCAGTGTTGCTTTGCCTTATATATTTCTCTGAAAAACAAACAAAACAATTAAAAGGAAAATAAGGCTCATATCAGAAGAACGTAAAACAAACATCATAAACATGTCAGGATAAAAGATAGTCTGTTAAAGGGACTGATGATCTACTGGCTGGAAAAGAACTTTCAGGAATTCAAGACCATTTCTTCCTTTTAACTGCTGAGAGTTGAAAACATAACTAGCATTATTAACAATAGCAACATTTAAAATTAGCTGCAGATGTCAGATTGGTACCATTTAGGACCAACAAGATATCATGCAACGTTTTGGAGTGTGATCACCATGTTGATATCACTTTCCATTTTGGCAAGGAAACAGTAACAAGATTTTCAAGATGGCTGCCATGGTGGTATTCAAAATACTTAATCAGTTCTGAAAGATGATGGTCCAACACCAAGGAGGCACCCCCAAATAACTTAATTCTACAGAGGGCTACCCTACAGCTCCTAATGCTGGAGACTAAGCAGTCTGCTACAGAGGGCTACCCTACAACTGCTAATGCTGGAGACTTATCAGTCTTTCTCTTCAAAAAAATAAATGAAGAAAATCTGCACCTGCAATTAAAGGATGGCAGATTAGACCAATACATTTCCTACTGCACCTATTCTCCACTCTGAGTTGTAAATTCTGTTCTATTCTAGCCTGGATGATTCAGTCAGCAACTTTGCTTGAAAACTTGTCTTTGTAGACAGATTGCTAGATATGAGCCAGATGTAAAGGTGGAAAATATATGGATTGTTGTGTGGAAAGAGCCCTCTCTGCTGCAACAGTAGATCCTCCTCAGCAGAAACTCCCAAGAAGCATCTACCAAAAGGCTTCAAGAAATTCCTGAACTGTGACCATAAGGACCACAGAGGAGCTATCCTGACTGTGAAGATTTTGAGGGATTATTCTGAAAGGTGAAAAGGCATGGGAATACAGTCAATCACACATACTAAATGCATCTACTGCCTATGCACTCTAACTGGAGAGATATTAATTGATAGCCTGTCTTGCAGCCATGTTGCAAACAAGCCCACTATTATCCTCACTCGTAACTGAAAAAGTCCCTCTGTTACCAACTGGTGCTGAGATCATTCTGTGGGGAACTCTAACTTATAAAGGGTCTTAACCTTCATTTTCTTCTGATGATAGTTTATATTAAGGGTTGTTGCAGTAAAATATATTTAAGACCCAAGGGGAAGGCACTTTTAATGTGGAGTAGTCACCCATAGATGCAATTTTTAACTTTCTTATCATTTTCATATGAACTCTTTAAGAAACCATAGTGCCCTTGCATGTATTTATTAAAAAGTGCCTTCCCTGGGTACCTGTATGTTTAAATGACCCTAATAAAGATTTAACCATATTTGCTTTTATGGAATTTCTAGCAATTTTAATTCCAACTTGTCCATATTTGTTTCCATGTCCTCATATTTCTGGATCTGTACCATCAGCTGAGGTTAACTGCACTGGCATTGTATGAGACTTTTCGCTGAATAATACATGCCAATAATTAACATGATTTTTATAGGCTGTAAGCCACACTGCCACATATAAAATTCATCATTTCATGAAGGAACCTGCAGACGAATGATCAAAATGGGGATTATTCTTTGAAGTAAACTGCATGTATTTATTGCATTGTTTCTAGTACAAAAATGAGGCAGATCTACAGACTTGTAAATAAAGAATAATTTTCTAGTTGCTACCTTAAGATTTTAAAGGTCAACAGAAGGTAACTAATTTACATTTTTCACTTGCAAAGCAAATTTTGGGTTGCAAATATGACAATTTTGCTCTCAATTTTGAGTGCTTGCATGGGGTGACTGCGCAAAACAAAAATACAATAAACTGATAAAAAATAAGTGCTCTTGGGGCAAAATAACAAAGCTGTTTGTAGAGGTAGATAGTTTAAAAATGTTGAATGAATATCATAATGGCATAACAGGGGCCAAAACGCTGTGTGCTCACTCCACAGAATATTGCAGCTAGCACAGACATTTCTCACTATACTGTACTACAAATAAATAAAAACAACATTTGTTCTTGTGTGTATCACTTACCAAACTGCTCTCCATGGGGAATGTAGGGATCAAGGTTGGAGAAAATGCAGCAAATTTTGTTGATATACTTCTGAATCTTTTCCACAGAAATATCTGCAATTGAAAAAGAAAATGTAGTTCCATCTCTCTTACAATATTTATCTCTGCATAACACATGCCCAATTGGAAAAAACATAAACCCAGATCTACCACTGCATAATGCCCCTGTAGATAATGGTCTATAATGCTCAATACAAGTCATATACCCCTGTCGATTATGGTCTATATTGCTCAATACAAGTCATAATACCCCTGTAGATTATGGTCTATAATGCTCAATACAAGTCATAATACTCCTGTAGATTATGGTCTGTAATGCTCAATACAATTAATTATACCCTTGTAGATTATGGGCTATAATGCTCAATACAAGTCATAATGCCCCTGTAGATTATGGTCTATAATGCTGAATACAAATCATAATACCCTGCAGATTATGGCATATAATACTCAATACAAATCATAGTGCCCCTGTAGATTATGGTCTATAATGCTCAATACAAGTCATAATGCCCCTGCAGATTATAGTATATAATGCTCAATACAAGTCATAATGCCCTTGCAGATTATAGTATATATGTTCAATACAAGTCGTAAGCAGAAGAAGCAGGTAAAGCCCCAGTATGTTCTTTGTGGCTGGGTACTCTATACGCAAGGTAGAAGAAAATGGGTGGATACTCTGTACACGAGGTAGGAGGAAATGACTGGGTACTCTGTACATGGGGTAGAAGAAAATGGCTGGATACTCTGTACACGAGGTAGGAGGAAATGGCTGGATACTCTATACATGGGGTAGAAGGAAATGGCTGGATACCCTGTCTAAAATTAGTGAAAAAAGAACCCTTATCTAAAGTCAGTGAAACAAGAACCCTTATCTAAAGTCAGTGAAACAAGAAAAACCCTTATCTAAAGTCAGTGAAAAAAGAAGAAACCTTATCTAAAGTTAGTGAAAAAAGAAGAATCCTTATCTAAAGTCAGTGAAAAAAGAAGGACCCTTATCTAAAGTCAGTGAAACAAGAAGAACCCTTATCTAAAGTCAGTGAAACAAGAAGAACCCTTATCTAAAGTCAGTGAAACAAGAAGAACCCTTATCTAAAGTCAGTGAAAAAAGAAGGACCCTTATCTAAAGTCAGTGAAAAAAGAACCCTTAGATAAAGTCAGTGAAAAAAAAAGGACCCTTATCTAAAATCAGTGAAAAAAGAAAAATCTTTATCTAAAGTCAGTGAAAAATGAAGAATCCTTATCTAAAGTCAGTGAAAAAGAAGGACCCTTATCTAAAGTCAGTGAAAAAAGAAGAACCTTAACCTAAAGCCAGAAAAAAACCTTAAAGTCAGTGAAACATCACTAATATCTTTTATGTGATAAAGTTCTTTTCTAGTACTGTTTCCACATACTGTCATATGAAATCATTCTGTGTTACTGTTTCATGCCTTTTTGAAATAAAAGACATGGGAATTTGAAAAGAAGACTTTCTCCTATAATAATAATATTAATAATAATAATAATCCTAATTATAATAAGTAGCAAGTGATCAAACTATGAGCAGTCTACTCAATGGTATGAAATATTTTGAAGCAGTTTAATGGCTATTGTCCATAATGGTATTTACAACAAGCTTATTCAAAAATATCACATTCTGACTCTAATATCATCATTTCTTGAAAGACCACAGCTATGAGAGACCACTTGTCTTAATTGACCCCAGGTTCTCAATTGCACAGTTTTTTTATATCATAAAGTATTAAGACCTGTCATAAAAGACCACCTTTGGTTATAGACCATAATTTTTGGTCAGAAGTGGTAGTCTTCTGAGATAGATCCAACTGCATGCATCCATCCATCCATTACCCATTCCTTAATCCAATGCTGTAATCTAGTTCCTAATTTTCTAAATAATGAAAGGTCAACAAAAATGCATCGATATGGGTAGTAATCATGAAAATGGATAGCTGGTTATGTATCTAGCTCAGTTCTCAAGGTCTTCGATTATCAAAGAAGTAACTAAGCCTGCTTAATATCTTTAATAATTTTATACATACATGTGAATGCAAATGTATAGCACATGGTCCATAAACAATATTTTGTCTCTTAAGGACTATCATATACTGCGTATTTCACGATGCCTTGTGGAAAGTATTCAACAAATAAAAATTTAAAGTTATGGATAATATACATAATTCTGTTCAAATAGCAAACATTGCGCTTCTTTATAGACAATCATGTATCCAATTAAAGCCATTATATTTAACTTGATATGGTAACATAAACAATCAGATAATAGATATCTACAGTTTCTTGAGGAAACAAGTATCAATAAAGGTAAGAAAATGAAAGCTAAGGAAGGTGTTAGTCACTAAAAAATCCACTCATGCTGTCAGGAAAGTTAAACACATTTAGTCACCCAGAATAAACTCTTACTCAAGCAACTGTTATAGAAATATAAAAGTTCTCACTGACCTCAATTTGATCATGTGAAATTGCTATTTTCTGAAACGTATTCCAGTGACCATTCTAATATAACTTTAATGTAATTACAAAATGAAACCTGCCTGCTCTCCCTCTGGTAAGCATGTATTTTGTATTGAAAAGTGACAGTGCAATTGTTGTATGACGTTGATTTTAAAAACAAGGAAAACACTCTGATAGAAAGAATGGAGTTTCAGTGAGCATAGTCATGAATATTCTCCACGGAGCTTTCTTTATATTAAAGAGAAACATTATTCATCCCTGAATCAGCGCTGTGATTAGAAAATTCACTTAACCAATGAAAATTGTCAGTGGCCATTTTGAGCTGGGCAAGTGAATTTCAACCCATGTCAAGTGTCTGTTTAGAAGCAATGTTAAAAATGTGTAGCTGTCACAGTCCATGGTGTGTGTTTTGATAGGCAGACAGAAAGAGAAAGGCAGAGGGAGATTTCATGCTATTTACTTAGATGTTTTGACAAGATGCTATGAAAATGTCTGGATTTCCTTTCCTCAACGTGGTACCATAGAAATGGCAGACGAGACAACTCACGGCACAATTTTCGGTCTGTGATAAAAAAAATTTGAAAAAAAAATTTAATGCATATTTTATAACACTTATTATTCCACCTTCCTAGTTCGAAGGAACAAAAAATATATTTCATTCAGAATAACAAAAACTCATTAGCATGCTTAATTTACAGCCAATTTTCCATCTCTTATCAAGGTATTTACACAAAAAATGAATTGGGGAAATAAGCAAAATCAAAATCTTAATACATTTGAGTTAACTGTATTCTTTTACAAAATTTTACATCAGTCAGTAAAAGTTTGTGCAGATTTTGATGTGTGTGAGATGATCTACAATAAATACTGCATTTCAGCTAATGAACTTCAGATCAACTAAAAATATTTCCAACCTTTGCTGTATTAAAATTGTAGCAGACACAACCCTTTCTATTTATTCTTGTGACACCCTCAGCTGTAATTTATCAGAGGCAATGACTGATGGCGCTGCAAGATTACGTAAAAATGCCACGAGTCGTAAACTGAATCTGTAAACTGAAATCATGCCATGATCCAAAGCACAAGTTAGACAAGGGTCAAGTTAGGCAACCCAAGTTATTAATAAATTAATGGATACTTACAAGTATTTACTATGGTTATGTCATAATCACCATATGTTTACTAATATATGTACACATGATATAATGAAATATTATATGACTATTATATTTGTTCCGCATATATGCATGTTCCATCAAAACCTCAATTTCTGCCAGATTTCTGCATCTTCCAAGTACTCAAAAACAACCAGCACAACCAAGAACATTTTTATCTTTTTTAATAGAAAACACTTTTTGCAACCATCTACCATATATACAAATTTCATACATGTTCTCACTTGCATTGACCACTAATGAACAAAAAATGAAGATAAACTGTGTTTCTTAGAGCATCCATCGATTCTTTGCCATATACACCTACTGCACACTATGATAAAAATGACATTTTATGTTTCTTTAAACAAAAAAGAGATGTTCAAGATCAAATATAATTTACCAGGTTTTGATAACCCAGGTGGTGTAATTGGAACATAGAATTCTGCAGTATTTGTAACGTTTATTTTTGCTGCTTCGAGGAAAGGACAAATATGTATGCCAAAATGTTGAATGAAGTTTCCAAGCAAGCAAGGTTTTGTATTTGGGCCTTATGACCGCATCATCTGTGTGATTAGACAGATTAGAAGATAGTCTGGTTGTAAACCGTTCCCTCAATAACTCACAAACACACTAATAATGCAGTATCTGGCATGGATTAAGTTTTGGAGGGGTTTTCTTAAAAGAAAATATCAATGGAATTGGCTGCTATCTGTTGAATGTGAAGAAAACTGTGATTAGAATTGGTAAATGAAATTAGTGCCTCAAAAGTTAAATCAACATTGTGAAATTCTCATGTTTTAATAAGAAATCACATATTTTGTTTGATTTTACTGGAAACATATTTTCTTAATACACTTTAAATAATAATATATGGAGAAAATATCTATCAATGAAAAATTCTTGTAAATGTTAACTGGCGGCAACATTAAAAGAACAAGCACTAATTATCAGTAGATGTGTCTTGTCAGATAAAATTCATATTGTAATCTTTTAACTCTGTTTTAATGTAATCAGTATAATTGTGGCATGTTCTCTTCTATTAAAACATGAAAAGAGTCAATCGACCATCACAATGATACCCACGAGCACTTTTGTGAGAACCTAATTATGTGCCAGCTGTGTTTTGTTCTATAACTTTGGGAAGTGTTTAATGCACTGAAAAAAACGATTAAAAGGGACCCGATTTCTTGTATCACAATTAGTATGTCTTTTGTACCAAAGACATGCAAATTCTACCTGCATGAACTCTTGTGGTCACTATCATGTCTCAAAACTGATCCACAGAACTTAACACCATTAAAGAATATATGTATATTAATTAGTAATGTATGCTAATCATTTGTAAATGTGATCATGTGTATCAGAGTAAAAGAATCAACCAAAAGGTTTAATCAGTGAATGAAATGCTTTATATCATAGAGAGGGATCATAATCGTGAAGTGAGATTGAAAGTTTGTAGTGAACTCAAAATTGCTGAGTCAATACTCAGAAGCTGGCTCAAAGATGAGCAGAAATTTTGGCATTATCTGTATGATGTTGATTTCAATGATGGGTTCAAACAAAAATGGGCACAGACTGTGAACAATATGAAATTTGATGATGCTGTATACGCCTGGTTCACACAGCAATGTGAACAAGGTATTCCTATCTCTCAAAAAAAATTCTCAAGGTTCAGACTGAGAAAATAGCAAAAGGTACGGATAATGATTCTAATTTCATAGTGCACCGGCATGGAATAAAACACAATTCATTGTTGAGAGAGAAAGGCTCATTGAATGAAGCTATTAAATTTGAAGTGATATTTGCCAAGTGTGTCACAAACTGCAAATATTATCGTGTTGTTATTTGTGTTGTTTTTTTTTTCATTTTTAGACCCATTAAATATATGTTTGATAATGATTAACCTTTGTTAATATATCTGTTTACATTCTATGGTAACTAAATCAATCTATCTAATCTAGTGACAGAAGAATTAAAAAAATGAAAACAACACAAGTTTCAATGTTGTTTCTTGAAATGACTGTCAAAATGCTTTTGAAACAAGAAATCTTGCTTTATTTTGAACAAACAATTGACCAGAATGTATCCAATTCATCACAAAAAACAATGCACTGTACCATTTTTGAATCCACAAAAATTGATGAGCTTTAGTCTAGACTCTTTCTTCAGACACAGAAGGCCATACATGAAGACATCAGTCAAGGACAGAGATTCTTCTCCCTCAAGTGGTTGTGTAAGGTAGTTGTACGTGATATTATCCTCTAAAGGGAGAACATTCCGAACATCTAGCACAGGCAATGGCCATGTTGATATGAGATACTGGACCGAATGCAGTTCTCGATTGAAAATGGCTTCCGTCAATAAGGCCGGGTACAGATCACTTGGTACATCTCCTAATCGTAATCGAGCTATATGAATTGGATTACTGACCAGAAACCGCATACACATTTCTGAAAGTCTTCTGAAATAAACAGAACATATTACGATCACATAAACACATATTCCAAATACATTAAATTAAATTCTATATTGTTTGTGAAACACATATCTCCACACTCATATTTTCTCCTGCCCCCCTCCCCAAATCTGTGTCACTGAAGGGCTTAGTACAAACCTATGGGTGAATGTCATTTGCAACTTAATTTGTTTTTTCATACATGGCAAGTATACACACAGATACAAGGTGGTGATCTCAACAGTTTCTGAGTCATGTCGCAGGTGCTGCATTCCCACCTCCAGGGGACGGACCAAACTTGTTAGACAACTTTGTACATATATAGGCCACCCTCAATTATATCCCATAGTTCAAGTCTCAATCTTAAGCAGTTTAGGAGACACTGTCTTTAACCCAATATTTTGGGAAGCCCAAAAATACACAATTTTTTATATATGAAAATTCAGGGGCAAAATTATTACTGGTACTGTGAATAAATTTTGTGGTTGCTACATTTCACGGAATTGTCATTATTGAAGAAAATAGAAGAAAAAAGAAAACAAAATAACCCCCAAACAATGAGAACATTGAGAAATAATGTAGATAACTGTAAAAGATAATACTGGCAGTCACTTACATGTATTTTCAAGCAAACAGACTTAACGTCTATTAAAGTGTTTAGGTTGATGAAAAAAATTATTAATTGCTAATATTTAGCATCAATTTTGAATTCTAAATCAAACATGATGTCAACATTTTGTACACTTTTACTAACCCACTTGTCTAAAGAGTGCAATAGTTTTTTCTGTGTTTTCAAAATACCTATCAAAGCAAAAACTCCACAATTAGGAATTAGATGTTTCATTGTGACTTTAAATTCATGGTTTAGCTCACACGCAGAAAACCATGAAAATATGTACCTCATAAAGTTAAAGTGATTCAGTTAATTCTTCTCAACAAAACTCCAAAAACATAGGATTGGGGTGGGAGCAAGATCTGCTATTTTCCTTCCCAGTGTCAGCCATTTAACAAAAGTGTTGCAATGTCAATGCAACAATACTGAAATATTTGTAGTCTACGTATCAATTGCTTCTGACATCTTTTATGTCAAATGCTGCACAGTTGGTTTCAAACTAGAAACAGTAGTTTGCAAGTATGTGTGATGATTGGCTTGTAGGAACTGTATGAGATTAAACTGTTTCAGCTTAATATTTAGATTAAACATCAACCATCAAAGACTACTGAAGCCTTTGTGCAAAACAATTCTGAGAAATATTGCTTCCTTTAAATTTCCTCAATGGTCTAAAGTAAGGTCCACTGTGAGACTGTCTTGCCATTTTCATGCAGACTGAACAAACAGTCACTTAGCATTTGTGGTGCAATGGACCAAAGAGACAGTGGCATGTGGTGGAACAGGGGTACAAATATTATTGCCATGTGTTATTATTACAATTCAAATATTCACACTGACATGTGAAAGATCTTTTTTTATATTCTCAGGAAGAATGTTAAACATATTTGAGCCTTATTGTCAGAAGATCTCTCCTCTAACTCCTTGAATGTCAAAGAAGAGACAGCTTTTAATGGCAAATGCCAATTACCTGAATGGAAAAGTAATACAATACATTTAACTGACTTTAACCAGAATCTTATCTACAAAGCTTTAGTAAACATTAATTATCGTGCAGAAAATAAGCTGAGATTAAAGTGACCTTGACAATGAAATATTTTTTCCCTTTTGTAAAGTTTTATTCAAGTTTGTTCTCTTTTAATGCTTTTCAAAATTTATAATTTTAACTTGGCACTATACAGCCAGTATTATGCTGACATAGTGTGACACTGCAATAACATGGTAGTTGGGGTCCATAGAACCCGACTGTTATAACTAACCAACTCAGTTAACTGATGAAAATGATGCGTTTTCCTAAATTACGGCAGGCAGGGGGGTGGTGGTACTTAAAGCGGGAGCAAAAATACGTGATTTTCATTAAATGAAGGCAAGCTGGTCTGAAAAACACTTGTATGTAGACAACTTACATTTGTGTAGTACAATCTATAATCTGTTTAGTATGATACTTATATATAATAAATCCATGAATTTGAGTATAGATCACACGTTATAAACTTCATATATATCTCACATCCCATTAGAAAACACAAATAACACGTATATATTACAACAAATGATAGTCCTTGTTTTGATCTATATCCGACTGTCAGTTAACAATTCACTGCACTTGTCGCAAGTAGCACATGGCTGTAGCTGTTGACATGCTACATGTACATGTACATAAATTGGCCCTGATTTTGGTCAGCTGGAGACAGAAACCTCTCGCCGAGGCTATCCAGGGTATAAGGCTATTGATAGGGAATTGAAAACTTGAACAAATTAATAAGTTAAACAAAATCTTTGCAAGATACCATCCCATCTTCAATTAATTTGACAGCGTTTTATGCAGCTGTTGGTAGCTACCATGAGCATACATTTTTCCCTGCAGAAATGAACCTTTCATGGTACAATAATTGTATTCCAGTCACTTTGGTAAATGCAACAATCTATCAGATTCCACTGCTTTTATTTAAATTTGGTGCTAACTTCCTTTGATAAAAGGTTATTTATTTTTGTTGAAGATTGTAGTTGGCTTTCTTTGATGAATTGTGCATGTGTTATTGAAGTTACTGGTAAAGGACAGCTTCGGAGGACCAAACAGATGTATGTTTCTCACTGCGGCGGCAACATCAAATAATTGTAGAACACTGATTGAGACTTTTTTTTCTCATTTGCTTGGTATTTATACAGAAAGATCGGTGCTTCAAAAATGATCAGTTTTCTTTAAGTTTCAGCAAAACTATTTTTTCTGGGTACGTCTTAAAAACAAAAGGAATTAGCTGTCGTTTGGTCGATTGTAGCAGTTACTTTTCATCCTTTCAAAAGTTGGATGATTGTACCTAGTCCAGGTAGCATAGATAGACCAACAAGTAGATCTTCGTTTTTGTTTGGGGTTTTGGGGGGAGGGGTTTGTGACATTTCTGGTGGCGGAATGATACTACCTTTCACGCATGCGTCAGGATATTATTAATAATAAAGGTCAACAGACGATGAATACACAGGTGGTCTGTTCTGACATGGATTACTACAGAAAATATTAGTGTTGTGAAGGATTTAATTCAATGAGCCAAAAGAAGAGGAATTTTACTTACCATCCACACACCAAGATCAGTGAAAATAAATATATTTATTACTAGCATGTGGCCAATAATCCTACTCTATTTCATCTGAAAGATCCATTACAAGATAGTACCCTCATCTGGTTGATCTCCGCTACCAGAAATGTTTAAAAAAAACAAAATGTCAAGATCTTACAACATACAGTACTCAGGCCAGATGTCAGAATAAGAGGATTATGATATAACTATGCACTGTTTAGGTAGTTAGTCAGTATGAACAATGAATTTGTTTATCTACCAATATACAAATTCCAGTGCATTTCATATCAAGTTTGCAGCTTCCTTTCATAGTGCCTCTGAATTTCTTCACCCAGTTATACATTCAAGTTTGAACAGCCAACAATGTCCGGGAATCACCAGATGGTATATTTTGTCACCAGTAAGAAAAATAAATCGCAATTTTCAACATTGGCAAAGCCCAGTGTGATCCCCAAATAAACTTTTTACTAATATTTTTGGTACTTTTAAGAAGAAAAAAACGTTTTCATGTACGAGATAAATACATGTATATGATATTGCAGGAGCCACGGCACGATCTTCTTATATTTTAATTCTCTCTTCCCCATGAATGATAATCAACTTTTTACACGTTACTTTTCATACTTTTAAGAAAGAAAGAAAAAAATTTTGTGCATGAGAAAAGTACATGTATATGAAATTTTGTTATCCAAATTCGTGTGATAACGGAACGTACTATAGCGGGGTTACACTGTACAATTAAACAACCTACCCATCAATCAAGTACCTATGTATCTACTGTGACAGGCATACATGATTCTTAAAAAGACAACAAAAAACATGTCTATTCTATGTTATCCAAGTAGAGGTACTATACCAAGGCAATAAAAACCAGAGATCAATGTTGGTTATGTTTTTTTTCAAATCATGTTCTTAAAATCTGCTTCTGAATCTAAAGCTATTATCACTGTCCACTGCAAGAAGCCAGATTTTACGGGTGAAATCACAGGCTTCAAGAAACTCAGGAATGACAGCCAGTAGTAAAAGCATAGTTTATGCAATAACAATTGCCTTGGTTAGCCACTATCGATGAGGCCTCACATGAAAAGCATGCAGCATGCATGTGATCCACTTGCTTAATTCCTATACTACTTTACATGTACAATACAAATTTAACCTGTTTTGGGTAATCTATAACACTATACGATGTATACTAATCAATATGGAAAGTTCACTGCAGAATAATCATTTGTATTCCTACTTCCATCTCCTTAGCAGGCCAAGATGTATACAAGCATGGTAGAATCTATATGGTTATAAACACTTCACTCATGTAAGCAAAGCATAAAGTGCTGGTCACTGTGACCTTCTTTAGTTGTAGCAGTGAAAGAGATGCACACAATTATAAAGTATATATGAACTTTCGACACTGAAACTTGAAAATATAGGTCTCAAAGTCCTCTTTTTTAACAAGGATGAAGATGTATACTACTCACTAGGCCTCATGATTCTAGCTATTATAATATGCATACATAGCTATGTTAAAACTCAACTGGTCATGAGTTAATGCAAAACTATAACCAAAACCAAAGAAAGATGAAATAACATGCCATGATGAACTTCTTTTGTTGTAAGCCATAGAAAGATGAAAAACAGGTCATGATGAACTTCTTTTGTTGTAAGCATGTGGCAGTAACAAAGATGTGCATCATCATGAATTTCATGAGTTCTAGCATTAACAGTGGCTGAGAAGTGAACCTCTAACACAAAATTTAACCAATATCAGTGAGCATAAGATATGGGCCATAATAACCTACTACAGAAGTGAAGGAGTAGTGCTCATCAAGATCACCCTTTCACCAAGATTCATGATTCTACATAAGATAATATGTTCCGTTATAAAGCATGTAAATACCCTATGTGGTCATAAGCAAAATGCAAACACTTAACTTCAGCCAGTGACCATTTCAGTATAGGTGTGTTACATATATCTATTTTAATGATTAAATCATGAACGGTAAAAACACAAAACTTTACCAAATTCAGTGAAGTATGAAATATGGGTCACCGTGACTACCTTTTAATGTGAGTCAATAGTACTCAAAATGCAACCTCTCACCAATTTCAAAATTCTAGCTATACAGCATCAAAAACATCTCAGCAAAAGGCAGCAAGAGTACCGTGAATGATACATTACATGCCTGCCTATGATTAATATTCCTCTATGTAGATTACTTAAATTTTTTTTAAAGAAACCATTTTCCTTTTTTTGTCACAGTAACCTTAGTCTTTGATCGTCAGATTTATCAGCTTCTTCCTAACCTAAGTGTAAGCCATCCACAAACTTTAGATGTTATAAGACCTACTCCAAACTGTTAACTAGGACCATAGGAATAACGAATAGTTGCGATCCAGTGACAATGTATATATGTATATGCTTTCATCTGTGCATATACCAATGTCAAAGAGGTGAGCTAAAGATTAAGAAAGGCAGGTGCTTGTAAAGGTAATGAGAAAAAAACTGTAATCTATTAAATGGGCAAACAAATTCCAAGTGTTCTTTCTATAAAGACAATTTAAGATTAAGACAGGGCATCATCAATGCAAGTTAATGAGTAACTGACACCTTAATGAGATGAGACACAGTTTCAAATGATTTTCCAAATTTATTTCAGTGGTATTTGGAATTAAAGTTTCTGCATACCAATTTTATCATTTTATCCTTTATTTTAGGAAACATGCTTTTTCTCAGAGGAAATAATTTAAAAACAGAATTTCCTGAACCAATATTACACTCTCTTTTTTTATGCCTATTATTATTATGTAAAGTTGCAAATAGTACATATATAAGTGTGAAATGAAAATAAATCTTCATTTTCAGACACATTTGCACAAAATATTATAAAACGATGGCTGATAATCAGAAAGTGGCAACTACTGACAGTCTTTCTGAAGCAATGTACTTAGTCAATGGTTTTTGTTTTAATACTGGCTGCTGTATTAAATTAATTTTCTGTTTCTGAATGAAACTATTACCAATCTAATTTAGTGATTCCTAAATTTTGCATGTAAAAATAAAATTACCAACCACAAACTCACAACTTAGTATGCATAAAAAGATTGTTTAGAGTAAACAATCAGAGATCCAAAAACTTAGCACATCCAAAACCTTACAGCAAAGATGTAAAAATATATGGATACAAAAGTCCTCCCAACACCAAATTCTGTGGCAAAGGATGGACCAAAATTATAAAACTGCTATGCATATCTACAGATCACCCACAATTATATTCTAAGGTTTCAAGTCTCTAGCAGGAATAGTGTAAACACTTTTGTATGAGAGTATGCATAGATGTACTGTCCAGATATCTGGGATTACATAATTCCCAATCATTCTTCTAAAAGTGCAAGGATAATTATCAATTAAATTTTTTTTTTACTGCAAACAAGTATGTCTTTAAAACATGTCTCCCATTGCTCTGCTGTTATATTCCACCCAAATAAATCTGTGTTCCATGGGCCAAGCCTCAGGGGTGGGTGTGGGTGGAGATGGGGGCATTAATTGCCTTGCACATACAAAGACAACCTGAATCATATCCTACGGTTTCAATTTTTGATCTTAAATAATGTAAGAGTTTTGCAACATGACAAATGGACATGCACACAGACAGGCATGTCCATGTGGATATTATCAAGCAATCCCTTCTCTTGGAGCATCATGGTGATAAAAATTATCATGTGCTTTCTAAGAACATGACCAACTGCTGCAAAACATATCTTGGCAGTTATCTCCCTACATAGGACACATGCTCACAAAGAACATAAATCAAGAACCCTTTCCCTAAATTAACATGTATATATTTGTCCAAAAAGGAGAAGCAACATTTGTATGTATCCTTTATGGACAGGTTTCATACTATATTTTAACCTTGGTGAGCAAATGTGTCTGCCATTTTCATCCTTGCTCCAAAGAACCTCTCCCTCGTCATTTCTGTGCATGTGGTAGACAAAGTGTGTATCCGTCATCCACATAGGGTGAGATGGCGAAATCTCAAACCCACTGAAGTCCTTGGTTTTGTAGTTGACATCATCCATGCAGTCATTCATTTTCAGTAGATACAGAAGATCAAATCATCTTCATTTAGACATGTATCAATTACCTGTAGAAAAGAAAGTGAAGACATTTTTCATGCTCTATACATACTGTAAATCTTAATTTTCAACTTGGCTGAACTTTAAATTAATTTAATTATAATTTGGTTGTTTGGGCATAGTTCAAAGTAGCATTATCCCTACACTCTTCTTAATTATTACTAACCCCTACACCCACCGCATTTGTTTCCATCTTACATCTTCCCAGGGAGTGGACTGAAATTCCGAAACCCTTTCTGACATCTACAGACCACCCCAAATTGTAAAGCAAACTTTAAATTCCCTTTCTTAAATTGCATCAGGAGTTGTATATTACACAACTCCTGGAAATAATACACATTTCATACTCAATTTCATATCTGCAAAAGTGTCTCCATCCATCTAACTCAACCCTTGCAGATTGATCCATATTATCAGATGTCTGTGTATATCTACGGGATCATAATACGGTATATATAAAGTTCTGGAGTTGATATCATTAATGATGAAAAGCAGCTGTGCAATATTATGCATACACACTTGCCCTGGGGTTATTTGGCTGCCTGGAATCTAGTTTTCATGAATTTGCACCAAAATATGGATTTTCCTTGGCATTCTTTATAAAATCCTTGACATGTAACTCAAATTTGTACTTGCCCAACAAAACTGAAAACCTGTTGTAGGCTGCTGAACAATGGTTTTCACTAAAACTTACCCCATGACCATGTGTGAGGTCAGTGTGCATTCCCTACTTAAAACACAGAATTCAACAAAATCATGCAGTAGTGGCATAAGGTAGTCAATACAAGGGCTACTTATATCAAACCTTACCTTCCTGAAGTCAATTAAAATATTATCACTAACCCAAACATCCAGACATTAAAAAATAATTATTTTTTCTCTGTCCAGATAATTCACGTACTAATGAAAATGATATATTTTCCCAATTGCTGTCCATAACATTATTATCTTTATTGTCATTGTTGTGTATCAGAACAGTTGCAGGGTACTACAATGTGGGCTAATTATGATGGAGAATTTAGCATCACATTCATAACAAGTTGACACATAAGCCAAACTGGAACTCTTGACATTGCTTGATCATGTGATCCAGACCTTGAGACCTCTATCTTCCTTGACATCAAAGGTCAAATAATTGTGATCCAAACAACATATGAAGGGCAAAGTTTCATTGGCTGCAGTCATGTTATAAAGAGTAGAATCAGCTCATAAATATTGCCTCTATTTCAAGGCTCTTAAGGTTACAAAATACATGATGTTATAACTGTTATGTATGTGAAGGTAAATACTCTACATACTACTTATTCATTTCAGGCAGGTAGAGTTCAATAAAAAGGTTGCTCTTCCTTTATCACAGACCACTCCCTTGACCTACATGGTTAGAGTGTCTGCCTCAGATGTAGGTCTCAGGTTCGAACCCTGGCCGAGTCATATCAAAAACTTATAAAAATGGCACTAGCAGCTGCCTCGCTTGGCGCTCAGCATTAAGAGGTTAGTGTCAGGACTGGTCAGTCTGGTGTCAGGATAATATGACTGGGTGGGACATGATGCTACATGTCTGAGGCATGATGCCCATGTTAGACATCACTATAAACTGCCAAACTGCAGATATCTTAGTGATATGACTGAAAATTTGTTAAAGCTCCATTAAAAAATCCCAATAATAATATTGGAAATAATTTCAGCTGGTTTTCATCTTGGACAGTTTATTCAGGACTAAGCAGGAGAAATATATTGTAGTGGTTCTAAAATTCAGCCCAAGATGTGGAATTAAATCACCTGAATAATTTTAAAACGAATGATTCAACTATGTCATCCAATGTGAGCAACATCTGACTGTACGAAGACAATAAACCTGACAGTTTTTTGAACAAACGTGTTATCTGAATAAACACTAGGGTGAAAACAAACTATAAACTATCTACACTTGCTGTTTAAACATACAATATGAATTTTCACAGAGTAAATATTGCAAGATATTGCTTAATTACATGCAATTAGACCAGTTCCTGCAATTGATGTAATTAATTTGTAAAGATTTTCTGCACTTAGTATTAAAATGGAGGAAAACTATTCATGTCCTTACTTTGTTATGATTACGTGTAGATTCTCTCTCAGGTCTAACATGTATGCTTTCATATAACAGGATATGTGTGTGAATCCTCTTATTTAACAGGATATGTGAACTGCAGCATCAGTCACTTGTCCATCAATTAATGCAGCTCTATTGTAAATAAATTAAATGTTACAGCTTAAAGCTGCATTTTGGGTGGAATTCTACAGTTTGGGTTTCTAATGTGGATTAAGCCCTGAATATTTAGGCTCTGATATATGTAATTTCATATGGCCAAATAAACAAGCATAGATATCTTTGGAGTTAATGAAAACAATTAAAACAATCATTTTAACTAGTGAGTCATATGAAAAATAAATTTATAGTGTTTACAAAGACATTAACTTTGCAGTTAAAGAATTCAGAGGCACACTGGTATGATGGAGGGACAGTGAAAGCTCATAACGAAAAAAAAAAAAGGAAAATAAAGAAAAATCCTTTCATAAGTAAATAACACCATGCAAAGTCCTGAATGCTAACACTTATGGCACATTCCATTTTTAGGAGGAAGTTACGGCAATGCAATCAATCAATAAAAAAATGAACATTTAATTGCTTGCTAAGAAGACAGATACATGTAACAATTTCAAATAGGGAAAACATACAAAAATAAATAATAAAAATTAAAAATTAATAACTAAAATAAAACAAAAACTATCGACAAGTAAAACAACATGTAACGTCCTGAATGTTATTATTTATTATGTCACTTTTCATCTTTTGCAGGAAGTTTGGATATCAGAATCATTCAATAAAAAAAACCCTTTAATTGCTTGCTAAGTAACTGAAAGGAGGTAAATAACTGCAAGAAATACTATTAGAAATATACTTTCATATTTTTTTGTTTTTAATTATAGCACGCCATTAACTCATGACAATGTGTTTTGTGTATTGGGTGTTTCTGACATAGCTTGAACAATGTCAGTCATATCGCTATTATGTCTGCAGTGTGGCAGTTTATAGTGATGTCTAGCACTGGGGCATCATGCCGCAGACATGTAGCAAGTATCATGTCCCACCCAGTCACATTATCCTGACACCAGGCCAACAATTCCTAACACTAACCTCTTCATGCTGAGTGCCAAGTGAGGCATATGCTAGTACCATTTTTACAAGTCTCTGGTATGATCTGGCCAGGGTTCCCGCATCTGAGGCAGACACTCTTAAACCACTTAGGCCACTGGAGTGGCCAACTTGTGACAAGCTTTACACTATTTACAATTTGAAACATGTAGTTTTTAATGTAATATTTGTCAGGTTATATAATACAGTAAAACCTGTCTTGAAAGACCACTGCTATGTGAGACCACCTGTCTTGAGAGACCACACTCTCAATGAACAAATTTAGTGATTATATAGCACTGTTACCTGCTATGAGAGACCACCTGTCTTGAGAGACCATAATTTGTTGGCAAAAGAGGTGGTCTTTCAAGACAGGTTCTACTGTACAGACGACATACCTGCATTCTGTTTGTTTTTATGTATTCTGAGCCATATATTGCATTTTACTTGATGCTGTCTGATCGGACTCTTAGATAAATCAATGAGCTCTGATATATGAAGAAATTTGAAGATATATGTGTTTATTTGTAAATGGTATTGCAATCTAATGTACATCTGGGATTGGAAAGCACACAAGATTTAATTCAAATTTTTTTTAAAAACTAAAACTAAAAGCTTCTATGTATAAATGAAAAAAAACTTAAATTAACAATGTGAAACTTTCAAAACAAGTCAATATTTAAGAGCCTTTTCTGCACATGGGTAGTACTGCGCAAATACTGACAAAATGTGCATTTCAAAAGTTGTCATAAGTCTACCCCAGTCATGTGATTAGACAGGGTTCCTACAGCTTCAGCTTCCTGCTGTCATTGTTTGAAGGTTGAAGCAACCCATGTGACATATATATTAAGTAAATAGTTCTTTTTGCTAAAATATTGATAACAACTGTTGACAGGAGAAAAAGATAAACGTCCACAATGAGGGTCCTACTAAACACTGCTAAGAAAGCACTAAATACACTAAATAAAAGGCACTAGCAAATACAGAAATACACTAAATAAAAGGCACTAGCAAATACAGAAATGCATTAAATAAAAGGCACTAGCAAATACAGAAATACATTAAATAAAAGGCACTAGCAAATACAGAAATACACTAAATAAAAGGCACTAGCAAATACAGAAATATGCTAAAATATACAAACAATCAATCACAAACTGTTGTTCTGTAACTAAATCTGCAACAAAAAATTTCCTTAATTTCTTTATGCCAGTACTTGAATACTATAATTAATCTCATTATGAATGTGTTTTGCTACTGTACTGGCATAGTGGTAAATATTACACAATGTGCACATGGTGGTTCAGATATTTACCCCAAACACTTAATAACACTGAAAATACTATAGTTATTACAAGTACAATTATTACAAATAATGTAAACTTCTTACTAATGATAATAATAATAATTACACAGTAATAACACTTTTACATGTAAGAATGAAAATAACAAATTACATAGAATCACTGCAACTTTCTAAATGATCTGTTGGAATTTGTTTCAACATTTTAAATTGTTGTTCTCTGATTGTTCCATATGCCAAAATTTAACAAATACAATAATAATTCTGTTAATAAAATGCATTTTTATGTTACAATGAAAACAAACACCCAGAAACACAACATCAAATTTATTGATGTATTTATTCATTTATATTTGGACAGTTAATTTAATTCAATTATCAATCATAACTGTAACCTTAGGAGGTGCTTGTGAAATTTAAAATCCATCTCTTCTTCAAAACCTAATTAACACACTATCGACATTTTTAATTTTGAAAATGCTGTCACCATGTGCACGTTATGCACTCACCATGAATCAAGTAATTTGTTGACTTGTATAATTTAAACAAATAGCTTAAAATGAGAGTGGCATTATTACTTTAATCCTACTGTTAGGATGACACTCCGGTGTTAATTTTATTAATAGGGGCTACAGTTAATATCTTTTACACATCCTTAAAATATTAATAGATACAGCACTAATCCCACTGCCACAATTAGTTATAAGGGTATTATTAATAACATATTATAAATAAATGATTTAAATTGTGATTCAATATAAACACATACATGCTCATTATATCTCTTCTTAAATACTCTCATATTTTCAGCAGATTTTACATGTAATGGAAGCTTGTTCCACAGAACTATACCAGAGTATTGGAAGCTCTTTTTAAATTGCTCTGTTCTTGGTTTTGGTGCTAGAAGGTTTCCATGTAATATTGATCTCAGCTGGTATTGTGTTGAAAAAGGCCTGAATAAGTCCTGAAGATACTCTGGTGCAGTTCCATGTAGACATTTATATAAAAGAACTGCCTTGTGAAAATCTATCCTGTCATATATTGTGAACTATTTGAGTTCTGTAAACAATGTTTTGAGGGATGATCAATAGATGCATCTAAAATTACGCATGCTGCTCGTTTCTGAAGTTTGTAAATCCTGTCAAGCACAGATTTAGCACAGTTTCCCCATACATTTGAACAATAATCCACTGTTGGAAGAACATAATGCTTGTAGCATAGATTGCACATTTCCGTAGGTAAATATTTCTTGATTCTGCTGAGTAGGGCAATTTTGGATGACAGTATTTTACAAAGCTTATCAATATGGTCATTCCATAATAAATTATTATCTACAGACACACCTACAAGCGTTTCCTGTTTGACAATTTCTAATGGATGATTGTTTATTGTAAGAGATAGTTTGGGGTTCCCTGACTTGTGTAGCTTTTATGTTGTCCCCAAAATCATACATTTTGTTTTACTTTCATTACCAGTAATTACCATCCTATTTTGTTGTGCCCAGTTCTGGATTCTAATAAGGTCTGAGTTTAATCTCATTTGGATAGCTTCAGTATCAGAACTAGATGAATACAAGGTTGCATCATCTGCAAACAAATCTGTATATGTTATGACCAATACTATCAATTATCAATATTGTTATTTCAGGATGTAAATGAAAACTATGCACCAAAGATATAAAAGATAGTTTAAGAAGACATATGTGAAATAAAATTCCCAAAACTTCAGAAGAAATGATATTATTAATGAAACATTTGGTTCAACTGGTGTTGCTCATGCAAATAATGACATGGAGTTTGATGCCAGAAGTGCAATTTTGAAAGAAAAACTGAGATATTCTCACAATGACTTCATCAATTATTATGAAAAACAAACAGAAAGAAAGATTACTGACCACTGTATAACTGTCAAAGGATAATTTTGGACCAACAAAAAATGTAGAATCTATGAACAACAAGCTAAAAGTAGAAATAAAATGGCAACCAAAAAAGAATGATGAGCTTTTAGTATGATTGTACAATATTGTGTGAGTTCAAATGGTTCACATACAACATGCCATGAATGGAACTTCAGCCTTAAGCTACAATTCTTCAAACATAAACTCACTCCTGCTCTGTTGTACATGAAGGCAAGAAAAAGAATAACTTTATAAATTTTTGTCGCTACATTTAAACCAGAAAAAGACAAATAAATGAAATGTGGAAATAAAAATATATTTTCTGAAATCAATGTCATTCCATTTAGATAATTATATATTTATATTTTCTTTTAATATATGGAAATGCCTGCCATGTGGAGCCATATGCCTAACCTCTGTCTGCCTTTTCTACTTCTGACACTATACTAGTTTATTACACTGAAAAAATAAAAGTTAGATGAAAGAGCTTGTTATTCAAATAAAATATGATTTGAATTTTTTTAACATAAATTTACAGCTTCATCAAACAATATATCATATTAGTCTTCCATTACAGTTAGATTATTCGTGTCATGATATTTATTTTTCTAATTGCACCTAAAATACACAATTAAGTACTGAAAGCAATTGTAACTTCACTTAATAATAGGACTACTTTTAAAACGAGACTAGTTTTAGGGATGTGGTGATTCTTAATCCTTTTTTGTCATTCTTACATGTAAAACTATTATTATTATTTTTATTATTATTATTATTATTATTATTATTATTATTATTATTATTATAAAGAAGTTCATATTATTTGTAATAAATGTACTTATAATAACTGGTATTTTAGATGTTGTTATGTGCTTGGGGTAAATATCTGGACCATTGAGTGCACATGGTGTTAATATTTACCACAAGACCGGTGCTCTAACGATACGCATTTATAATGACATTAATCGTTGTATACATGAACTGGCATAAAAGAAATAAAGCAAATCTTCTGTTGCAGATTTAGTTACAGAACAACAAATTGAGCTTGTCATTTTATTGCCTTTCTCTATTTGCTAGTGTCCTTTTCGCCTTCTTAGTGCTCTTAGTGCCTCCTAACGGTGTTTATAGTGTGTCCCAACAGCGACAATCGACATCACTGACCATCAATAACGATGGCATTTCGTAGTGACTCACGATGAATCACATTTGCAAAGTCAATTAATCTGTACAACTTGGAATGAACGGTTGGACATACACTTACTATAGGCATAACTGAGTGCAGACCTCACCCTATTTCCCGCTACTGTTTACAGCTATTTAGTTATCATCCTTGCCCAGATGTCCTTCGTTTCCTCGCTCAAATTCACCATCATCGCTTAACGCAAATAAATATCCGTATTGTTTTGATTTTGTTCTTTAAAAATTAAATTTTGAATTCATGTCTATTTTATTAAATTTCTCAGTTTAAAATTAACGTACCCTAAAATAGTGTTAAAATTCGAGAAAACTTAACCAACTCCTGAATGATTATTAATCACCTAAGAGGCCTCGAAAGTGGAAACAAATGTTTTGCAGACGGATTAGAGCCACCTTGCGTTATTTGCATTGCCATTAACAAGTAGGATCTACTTTTCTGATATATTCGTAATCTTTTTGTGATATTTATTTGAATGTAATGACTTACTTTGCAAGTACCCTTTTTTAAAATATCTTTTAAAAAGGAAATACAGCTATTTCTTACAGGTGTTAATGAATGTTGTTGTTCGTCCGTCGAGTCGACGAGGACCACTCTAGTCACAGGGGTTCGTTACAAAGAAAATTAGGAGTCTAACCTGTAACAATATTGTTACAGGTTAGACGCCTAATTTTCTTTGTAACGAACCTCTGTGCTCTAGTCATCCGAGGGTTGGAGGGGCTGGTTCTGTTCTGTGCGTGCGCAGGTGGCTGATGAGGCCAATTCTTGCTCGGAAGGTTCGTTTGCACAAGGGACAAGGGGTGAATGGGACATCTCCAGGAGGATTGGTGGTAAGGGCTTTTCTGGCTTGCCTCTTCAGCTCTGCAGCTGCTGTCCAGCTAGATTCGCACAACTTGGAGCCTTTGAGCACGGAGGAACGCCAAGTGACTCGATCGCTTGCTGCTTGCTCCCAGGAATCAGGGTATATGTTGAACGCTTTTAAGGCAGCTTTCAGATTGTCTTTGAAGCGTTTCTTCTGACCTCTGTGGGATCGTTGTCCTTGCTGAAGCTCGCCATAAAAGAGTCTCTTATGCAGCCGGTGGTCTGGCATGTGTACAACATGTCCTGCCCAGCATAGCTGGGACTGCATCAAGATGGTGTGGAAGCTGGGGAGACCTGCTTGGGCAAGTACCTCAGTGTCTGGAACCTTGTCCTGCCACTTGATGTTGAGGATTTTCCTGAGACATGTGGTGTGAAAGTGGTTCAACTTCCTGGCATGGGGTTGTTACACCGTCCACGTTTCGCATGCGTAAAGTAGTGTGGGGAGTACAACTGCCCTGTAGACCTTTAGTATGGTCTGGATGCTGATGCCTCTTCTATTCCAGATGTTGGCATACAGTCTGCTGAAAGTTGCACTGGCTCTGGCAATGCGGAGGTTCACCTCATCATCAGTAGTGACACTCTGTGACAGTGTGCTGCCAAGGTAGGTGAAGCGGTTCACTACATTGAGTTTTTGGCCATTGACAGTGATGTTGGACTCAACATAGGGCTTTCCAGGGGCCGGCTGATGCAGGACTTCAGTCTTCTTGGTACTGATGGTGAGACCGAAGTTTGTGCAGGCACTGGAGAACTTGTCAACGCTGCGTTGCAAGTCAGCTTCTGAGCCAGCGTTGAGGGCGCAGTCATCAGCAGATAAGAATTCCCTGATGATATCTGTCATAACCTTGGTTTTCACTTGAAGTCTCTTGGGGTTGAACAATTTTCCATCTGTATGGTACATGATGCCAACTCCAACATCTCCGTCTCTAATACCATCAGTCAGCATGGTGGAGAGCAACAGACTGAACAGTGTCTGTGCCAGAACGCAACCCTGCTTGTTGCCATTGGTTACTGGGAATGACTGAGATGTCTCTCCATTGTCCTGGACTTGTGCCTGCATGCCATCGTGGAAATGGATATAAATTTATATCCATGGTGTTTAGGTAGTCCTTCAAAGTAAGATGTATTACTTGTTAGCACCAAAACATAAATGTTATACATGTTACATTGTAGGAATTGTGTTAAGGTAGATCTTTTTCTAGCTTTATGTTATTCAATTTTTCGTAAAGTATTCAGCCTTTGTTTGTGATCATTATGGTGTCTTTTTGAGAATGTAATTACACCCACCTTTAAATTGCGATTATTAGCTTTATTTTGCAGTTCATCAATCAGTATTTCTGGTGCGATGATTATATAACTGCCCCACAAAATACCACAGGCTCATATCTTTGCTTACAATTTATCTATCAGTCATACATGTACTATAAGTGACCCAGGTGCATGTTTGTCATGAGTGAGCGAGTGAGTGATCGATCAATGCACGAGGTGCATGAAGGGGACGATAACGTCAAGCGCCATGCACTTAATAAATGCCCCAGGCGCTCATCATATCATCTCTGGACTAACGACACCTATTTCATTGTGTCTACACCTATTATGACGAATGCAATGCGTGAGAATTGTGGTATCTGGATGTCTTCGTGTCTGGTAAGTTGTCGTCTTTGTATTATTATGTTGCTATATATTGAAATACCAGCGTGCAGGTTGTGTATAGTATTTGTTCCATTCTGTTTTAGTATCTTATACTAAGTATTTGTTCTGTTTCATTGTAGTTTTTTTCCGTTTTTCTTCTGTCTTGTATCGTTGATGCTAAATAAACTCGAAGGTGTTGTGTTTGTTTCTTCTGTACAATGCCCAGCTCACAATGGCGCCCACTGTGCAGTCATGAAAGGATGGAAGGTGGCAGATAAGCAATTAAACCACAATTAAACCAGACCGAAGTACCACTACCAATGCAGACTGTAGAGTGCAAGTTAAGAGGTGGAAGTTAATGCTTTTTCTGATTTAGTGTTTTTTTCAACCGGAAAAAAAAAGGAAAGTGCACAGGCATTTTTCTTCCATAGTGTTTCTCATGAGGATGTCATTTATCTTCACAGTTAATGGACATGAACAATTGTGTGTATAGAACTTGTAAAAATTTGTTTAGTGTTATGTGTTCTGTATTAAGATTATATATTTTCGGAAGGAAGCATTCTTGATACTGTAAGTTAAATTTTTCATTTATTCTTGACTCATTTAGTATCGTTAGTCATTTTATTTTAACTCATTAGGTTTGCTAGTCAGTACAGTTACAGTTCTTTTTTTTCCAACTAGCAGCACGGTTTGACTCGCATATCATGTGCGGCACAGAAATCAGTGAGTCAAATCCAGGCTATGGGCTGCTCTGTCATTGTTTAAATTTCCATCGGCATATTGCATTCAGCAATTTCATAGACTTGTTTGTTACTAAAAATAATTCTGCATTAATTAATGAATGTTCCAATGACATCTAATGTATTTATTATGTAACCTAAGTCTTTGTATTATTCATATTTATGTTTAGTGTTATACACCATTGTTTATTTGCGGTGAAAGCTTACAACAAATATTCTTGAAGCATTCTAGAACTTTCAGGAGTGCAGAACTTTCTCAAGCAAACACTTTAGAAATTTTGCTATATTCGTGTACCTGAATTAAGTCATTTTGCAGTAATATTGGTATTAATCTTGACCAAACCTCATTATTGTTTTTTCAGAGCTGTTAAATAGTAGCTGATTTGTTTTCTCCCTAAGTTGTGGTTGTACGACAAATCGCTGCTGTACAATAAATATAACAAATCATTAAAAGATTTGTTCACCATGGTTATATTTGTGCACGATTGTTTGGGTTTTTCTTCGTGATGGATACAGGTAAGAATCCCATGACAGAAAAGGAGATGATACAGGCATTGAATGCCAGTGTGTATGTGGTAATGTCAATTGTGGCCCCACTTAAATCTGTTGTACCCCCATAAAACATATCTGTAACCACAGCCAAACCCGTTATACCCTCCTCCACCCGTTTGTTACAAAGCACTCCTGTTGCAGGTATTGGGAGAGGATCGCTCAGGCAGCTTGTTATACTGAGTGTAGATACCAAGCCTAAGGTTACTATAGGTGCTTCAGCACTAGTATTAGACAATTCCCAGGGCACTTATTCCGCTCTCAGTGCTACACCCACCCCACTTACTTCCACCATAGTACCCAAGATCCCATTCTTTTCAGGGTACAAGCCAATACAGAAAGGTTAGGTCACATACTACGAGTGGAGATTCAAGGTAAAATGTCTCCTACCTGAATATCCTCTGGCTATTATGATTCAGGCGCTCAGACGGTCTCTACGAGGCAAGGCGAGACATACCGTCATAGCATTAGGCAAGAAAGTATCCATTGAAGCTATATTGAGATACTTTGATACTGCCTTCAGAGATATGTCAACTCAAGGCATGATCATGTGAGAATTTTTCAACTCTTTCCAAAGAGAAGGGGAATCGGGGACTACCTTTGGTTGTAGGCTGGAAACAATTCTACATACCACGATCGAAGCGGGCCACATCAGAGAAGAGGATAAAGATGGCCTCTTCAGAAAGAAGTTTTGGTTTTCACTGAGGATTTGTGTTAGTTTTTGGGGTTCGCTGGTTACTATTGCTGCTTTGTCGAGAATTTTTCGCAGATAGCACAACCGTTAAGCGCTCTTTTAGAGGGTCATGGAACAACCAAGGCGTCTCGAAAGAATAAGTCCAAAACGAAACAAATAGCTCCTTGGACTTGGGGAGCTGCCCAAGAAACTGCCATCGCGACCCTTATAGACAAGTTGACCTCTACCCCGATCTTAGCATTTGCCGACTATGCTAAACCATTTATCGTGCATACTGATGCTAGCAGCTCTGATTTAGGCGCAGTCCTGTATCAAGAGCAAGATGGTGTAAAAAGTATTGTTGCTTACGCAAGTCACAGATTGAGACCCAGTGAACAGCGTTATCCAGTCCACAAGCTCAAGCTTTTGGCATTAAAATGGGCCGTGATGGATAAATTCCATGACTATCTTATAGGGTCCTCCTTCGAGGTGGTCACAGACAGCAACCCGTTGACATACATCATTTTGACGGCAAAGCTTGACACTACAGGACATCGATGGGTTGCAGCTCTAGCAAACTACAATTTCTCCATCAGATATACAGCTGGCAAAAATAACGTTGACACCGACACCCTCTCGCGTTTACCACAAATGTTCTCTGATGTGGTGGAATCCATTTGCCATGCAGCCACCTTCTCCGTTCCCTTGTTTGATAGTAGTAGTATATGGGGGTGACATAGCCTCACATAGACTTCTACGTTAAATTTGGATGTTTGCACTATAGCCTCAAGATTTATAGCCTGACATAGACTTCTGTGATAAACGAGGTGGTTTGCAGTTTGGGGACAATGGGAATTGAACATTGGTGACGTCATGGGGTTTATAGGGTCAGTACTATTTATAGGGTGAAATGTATTTATAGGGAGAAAGGGTTGATAGGGACAAACATAGACATACAGAAACAAACATACATAACCAAACACACAGAAAAGAGGACAGAGATGATCCAAAGAAAGACTCACAGACAGAATAGAGACTTCAAAAAGAAAAGTCTATTGTATGGGTACAAAACATTTATTCAAATAAATACATGGGCTCTATGGCCTGTGCTTTGGTCTAAGCACTATCCATTGAATACGTACAAATTTTGATACAGAACAAACCAATTTACAAGTTATATACTGCCTGGCTCTCGAAAACTACTTTTAAAAATTAAAGTTCATGCCTGCCAAAAAAACATATACAACGTATATGCATTTCATAAAAGAATGACATTTTTCATACTACAGTGAATGTCCATTTTTGAGAAAAAGATAAAACAAGAAACAAACGATCAAATAGGACAAAGTTCTTGCTTTTCTTTTGTCAGTCACACACGTTTAAATCGGGTCAGCTACCACTTGTGTACCAGCATAGATGTTTCCCATCACGTACTCCCTTTCATCTGTAGATCTGTTGGTATATCCATCGTGCTAGGTACACTTATCAATAAGCATATCAATGGCAGTTATTGTCTTTTTCTCATGGAGGTACAATGTATGCCATATGAATGGTCACTTTTCCATCGGTGATGTCAAATTTTTCTCATTGTCTGCACGAATTCAATAGCCCTCAGTAGTTTGGAAGAAGTTAATTCTGCAGGTGTACTAAACTCGAGACATACAGGAGACTTCAAATTGTCGTGATACATAGATAGGCTCAAATGACCTTGATCTTTGACTTGGAACTGACATTTGAGTTCCTCTAACAGTGAGTCAAATAAGTCCGTAATGAAACCTGCTGCTTCTTTGGCTGGAACGTCAGACGCAAAGTTTTTAAATTTCACCGCGTAGGTGTAAGTTGTTTTAAATTTTCATGAAGTTGCTGTCTGAGTCATTTGGATGCTAAAATACTCCTTTAGGTCTACTGAATCCTTTTCCTTCTTGGATGCACTTTGCTCTGATGGTATGGTGGTGAAAGAGGTCGATGATGTTTGCTCCTTCTCTTTTTTCATCTGCGTAGAGTGATTCATCTTTCTCAGCATTTGTCCTCGCAATGAAGTGTCGTTCTTGGAAGTTGTCCCTTTTTATACTGGGTGATATCAGCGTGTCCATAAGGTAAAGTCTTGTAGTCTGGAAGCCCCACTGTTTGCACATAGTTTTCCATGACGTTAATAAATAAACAACTAAGATTTGGTACTGCATTGGTGATGTGATCGTGAGGCACAGCATCGCACTTGAGTTTTCTCTCGCTTGATACTTGCTGTTTGAAAGGATTCATCTTTCTCGCTTGGCGTTTGTAGTCACAATGAAGTATCAGTCTTGGAAGTTTTACCCTTTATATGCTGGCCAATATCGGCGTGTCAGTACAGTAAAGTGAAGTGGTTGGGAAGCCATACTCACTTCTGGTACACGATTTGATACAGTTTTTCCAAGGGCCGACGGACGATTTGGTGTGTGGGTAAATGTACAATCTTGTTCAGTTCGTAGGTGGTCACTCTAAAATCTTGATCCTCTCCAGATTGCAACGCTTCTTTCAGCATGCCAAAGTTCACCACTTGACTCATGCGATGATTTAGAGTCAGTCCTTTCACTTACACTCCGTTTGCACTTCTTGTTTGTCCCGGTATTTGTAGCCATAATTTTTGGGACTACCACTAGCAGAATTTAGAATCTTGTCATCGGGATGCTCATCCATCCAGGCTCCTAAACGGTCTCCTTCGATTTTAGGGTAACGATGATCATCAGGACATTGAATGTAGATGCAACTGTTCTTGTCAAAATACAGCACACCATCTCCTAATTGGTGTAATGCTTCGTACAATTTTAAGTGAACATGGGCAGTCACTTAGGCTGTAATGATGACATTTCCAAATTGGTTGGCCTCTACCAAGTCCAGTTCTTCTTCGTAACTGACTAAAATCAAGTCCTCACGAAGGACGTCCATGTGTTTCATGTATTTAGTTTTGACGTGAATAATCTGAAGTAGCGGGAAGGGTCGGACAAATACTTTCTCTTGGGTAAACATGGCCCTTGTGTCATTTTGCCCCACAAGCAATTCAACATCACTTTGGCAAACGATCACCTTCCTTCATTTTTCTCAATGTGGTCTAAAGCGATGCCATCCTGCTCCAAGTATTTGTCTTTGAATTTCTTTTGGTCTTCGGGAGTGTGGCACCAGGAAGGATAGCTGCTGGCTTCTTGTTTCAGTTTCAAAAAGACATCCACGTAGTCTGCGAAAATGCCTTTTTGAGTCTTGTCACCCTTGTGGTACTGTTCTGTCTTGGGAAAGTGGTAAATTTTGTACACTTCTAACAGTTGATATCCCAGATCCAGAGCTAATTCCATGCTGACCCACGTTCCTGTCAAGGCGCGTTCTTCCTGAGTGTGCTGACAAGGTTGGTCTTGGTTACACGTTTCGACACAAGTATAGCACAAGGGAAACATCAGTTTTCCTTGGCAATGGTGAGGTAAAACAGGATGGTATAAGTCAGTGGGAGGCAAGCCTTTACATTTAATCAATCCTTCGTATTATCGAATGTTGTCTATGTCGATGTGTTCCATCAGCAATTGTGGGTGCCCTGCTGGAAAGTGACAGTATTTGCACGTATAAGGATACATCAAACACATGTCCAAGTATTTGATTTCTTCTCCTTTCTCCTCGTTGCCTTGTTACAGCAAACAGGTGGCATTCGTCCATCCTCCATACAAAACTATCCCGCAGGTTCAGTGAGTCACCAACTTGTAACTTTCCATGATGCGCTTAAACTCTGGGGGGCCCCCGAGTGGCCGAGTGGTCTAAAGCGCTGACCGTTACGGATCACTGCCATCTCACCTCTGTCTGCGTAAGTTCGAGTCCAGGCTCGGCTAACGTGGGTACGTGAGAAAGCCTGCCAGTAGCTTCTCGTGGGTAGGTGGTTCTTCCCGGGATTTTCCAGGGTTCTTCCTCCACCATTAATACTGGCCGCCATGTATAGCCTATCTTGTGCTGAAAAATGGCGTTAAACCCTATAACAACAACAATAACAACATAACAACTTAAACTCTGGATTGGTTTTCAAACAGTGATCATACTCGTGTTCCCACATTTCCACCACTTGGTATCCTTGCTGTTCTAACTTCAAGCGCCACAGAAAAGTGGCCTCATACAAGTCTTCCATGGTACGTTGTAAAAACTCATTTTTGGTGTCACGTTGAGGGTAACAGATGGGACATCCGTGAAATAAGCAACCGTTAAACTCGTACACGATCTTGGGGTTTTCTAAGTCCCAAGTATCCACCGAATACATTCCAGTGGTCTTTTTGCATCCTCTGTTGTGGGCGTGGTGGATCCATTTGTCTTTTTTGTTGCACAAGTAATGTAGCCAGCGTAGGGCTTTGACCGAGTATTGACGTCTGACAAAGTTCGTCGTTTGAGGGCAAATGACAGCCATGGTGTTTTTGGGCATGAATCGTTTGCGGTACACTAAGGAACACGCTTTGGCAATGGTGCAGGCTTCTTCCAAAGGATTGATCCCCCCATGCTTCATGAATAATTCTCGAAATTTTCCACAGCAATGCCGTAAAATGTCCACGTCAGAACGACAATACTTTAACATTTCTTCCTGAAAGTCGAAGGGGTCCGAGGCATGAGTGTGGTACCAAGTGTAGAAACCTTGTCGTTGTTTGGTGCAAATTTTGTCAGGGTTGTAGTAGTGAGCATCAGGCAGATGGGGTAGAACGGCGTGTTGATTGGCTTCGGTATTGAAAAAGTGTGGAAAATAGCCTTCGGCCATTTCTGTCATTCCAAACGTTTTAGGCATTTGACACAATGGCATGGCCAAGTAACTCATCAAAGCTATAAATCGTACTTGTCCCACGTGCATGTAGATGAGTTTGGCTCTGTTCAAAGTGACTTTAGGATGTTCGGTGCCTTGTTCTATAGTATTTAAAAAGAAATTGTCTATCGTATCCCAAGAAATTGTGAGCCATCACCGTGGCATAGCGATGACAATCTCTGTTATGTTCAATGTCCTCTTGACTCCACGTCTTGTCGATAGGGTTTAAGATCCATTGGGTGAAATCGGTCAGCATCTTTGGTCCCCGAAAGATTTTCTCACGCCCTCCAGGAATCTTGCTACAACGAGGGCAATGACTAAAGATATTTTCTTGGATGCACTTCTCGCATGCTCGGTGAGCTACGCAGAAATTAGGAATGTGAATGCCAGTCTCTTGCATGCATTCGAAATCAAAAAAGATGAAATTCCCTTTCTTCTTGTTGTCATCTTCTTCCTGTTGGGTTGGTATTTCTGAATGTAGCATTCGTGTTCCAAGTCCACGATTTGGTGACAAATGTGACATTGTTTCTTTCTTAAACATATGTGTGCCTTGGCACTGTTGGTACGTAGGCCTTGTCCACAGGTAGGGGACAATCTCAGCAGTTGACAAGCACTTTTCTTCTGTGAACCTTGTGTCTTTAGATGTTGTTGGTAACAGGCAGGGCTGACAAAAGTGTGCTGACAAGCAGGGCAGTGCATTCATTCTTGTCTCACATTTCAATCCACAATGCTTGTGTTGCTCTCGATTGTTATACCCATAGTCACATTTCTCACAGTAATAACTGTATCCCAGGAGTCCGGTGATACTGTTAATTGCATCGAAATGTTCATCGTGATGATAGATGTGAATGTATTTTCCGTCTTTGAAATTTTTGCCTCAAAACAACAGAGGTCCGCGCACTTCTTGTGGATGCACTTTCAATGTGGAGCATGGAGCCAAGACGTCTTACAATTTTTGCATTTCAGGAATGCCACAGGGTGTGTCTTTGGATAGCCCCGCTTGCTGTAACATGTGGTCTGCTTCTTTTCGTTGTTTGGCTCGGTCTGATTGTCAAATAGTTTTCCAGGCTCTTTTCCATTCTACCGTGTCATTCTTGTCGGCATATGTTTGTCCCACCATGATGGCTCCGGCTAAACACATCTGATCTTGAGGGTTGTTAATTCAGACAGTGCTGCGCTTGATGCTATGAAGGTTGTCCACCAATAACACTTTTCTGTGTTTTCCAGTCCCTTTGGGAAGAGAAACATGGGTCATGTACAGTGTAGCTTTTCCATCGGTGATGTGAAACTTGTCATTGTACTGCTGAAAATGTTGAATCTTGTCGATGACTTTGAAAGGTGTCAGTTCTGATGGTCTGCTAAACTCAATCCAAACGGGGGACTTCAGACAGTCGTGATAAATGGAAAGTGTCCAGTGATTGTCTTCTTTGGCTCGACATTGCCATTTCAGTGTGGTTAACAAAGAATCCCACAAATCGGTGATGAACCCCTCTGCTTTCTCCAACAGTATGTCGGACTTGAAATCTTTAATCTTCACCATGTATGTGTAGGCCGTAGTTCAAAAATTTTCTAGAGGAATGTTTATCTGTCTCTTGAATGTCGTAGTAATTTTCAGGGATTACTGGGGATGACCTTTGCTTTGACGCAGACTCTCTGGGTCTAGATTCTCACTGGCTCACTCATGTCATCTTCAAAATCGCTAGTGTGGATTTGAGCCAAGACTTCAGCCTGTGTGCGAGGTGATTGGTCACATATCTGCTTCTTATTTTCTTCATCTTCATTCTCAATGAAACCGTGTGCTCGTTTCATCTTGATTGCAAACTTGCAAGTGACTAAATTTTAGACGCAATGGAGTCCCTATATATAAGGTTATATATAAGGTTTGTGTTTTGAGGCTGTAAATATACTTGGGGTTTTCCATAGGGATTTTTGGTGGTGTAAGAGATAGTCTTTTTTGTGAGATTTTATCTCATTCTCTTACATTCTAGCCTAACACAAAGTGTTTGGAGTGTGTGTGTGCATAGGTTTCTATGTGTTTGTGTGTGCACGTATGTATGTGTGTTTGTGCGCATGTATGTTTGTGTGTATGTGTGTGTTTGTTTTTCCTTTTAACAAAACCCTTGTCCCTGCACAAAATATTATTTGCTATGTGTTTTGCTATATTTGAAATTAGTGTCACTATAAACACTGACACTTGTACTGATGTGATTGTAGGTGATATGTTTTGTAAATAATAAATTTCCTCCACAATGTGTTGATAGTAGATAATGTGATAAGTGTGTTGCTTTGAATAAAAATTTATTTTAGATTAGCACTCTCATCACTGTGGAATGTTTGGTAGGTGATTCTATGTCTATGAAGTTATATGTCCCACCCTGCCAGGCGATGTTTTTGTTATTTGTATGAATGCTACGGGTTCCCGCCCTGCCAGGCGATGTTTGTGTTTGTTGGTCAGTACCGCGCAGAAGTTCATTCCCACCCCGCCAAGCATTATAGCTTCTTTTTTTCCACTGTCCCTGTTTGACCCGACCTGGCTGTACATATTCCGAGGTTTCCTAGGAAACCTTGGACAAATTTTCCAAGGAAAAACCTCGAGTATTGTTACCGACTTTCCGAGGTAATAGTCCAAGGAAAATTTTTTTTTAAACCAATGTCCAAGGATTTTACAGTCAAATGTCCGAGGTTTTCAAGCATTCTGAGAATTCCTTGGACATATTGTCCGAGGATTCCTAGGACATATCGTCCGAGGTGTCCTAGGACATATTGTCCGAGGTATCCTTGGACACCTCCCTGGCATTAAAACATCAGATCAACAATAATAAAGCAAATATTACAGAATATAAAAATACATTTTATTTTTTATTTTTTCAACACATACAAATAAAATTTTTAAAAGTCCAAATATCAAAAATGCCCATAAGGTTCTTTTAGTGCCCAAATATCCATTTAATTTTGAAACTCCATCCAACTATATACTGGTTTCTTGATGGTTTTAGCACTTCACTGATTTTTGTTTATCATCGCCTCTTTGATATTCTGCCATTTCTTTTGGATCAGTTCTGTAAAAAAAAAAAAAAAAAAATGTTTGAAATTATAAAATGTGATGAATTAATAAAACAAACTGTATGCATACTACATACTTGTTATTGGCAGCCTTAAATTTACAAATCATATTTTTCTCGTGGGTCGGTGGTTCTTTCCGTGGATTTCCCGGTTTCTTCCTCCACCATTAATACTGGCCGCCATGTATAGCCTATCGTGTGCTGAGAAATGGCGTTAAACCCTACAACAAACAAACAACAAATCATATTTGGAATCCTTTAATTCTGAAAACAAGGTATTAAACCTGAAAGTGCTATATTTCTAAAAAAGACTGTTCTTTGAATTTGGGACCATCATTCTAAATTTTTTATAACAAATATAGTCAAGATTATATTCTGTTCCTGGCTAAATGCTAGACAAGTTCAAACTAATGTATTCAGTCAATTTTAAGATCCTGAGGCATCCCTTTAAAGATATTATTAAAATTATTCAGAATTACTCTCTTATTATTTCACTGTACTGTAATCAGCCCTTAAAGATATGACACAATGCTTATTGCTTTTTGAGAAAGTTTGAAATTGCTGTACCTTTATCTTACCTTGGACTTTTCTGGCGTTATCATCTTAGTTTGTTTTAGTGCTGCCATCTTGGTGGTCTATTTTGTTGCTATTGTCTTAGCTGTTTTTGGTGATTGTGGATTCGCATCTTTACTTGCTTCAACCCTAAATATTAAAAAAAGTGCAAACTTTTCAAATAATATGCAGTACACTCCATGCCATTTACTAGTGATGGGAATTGATTACTTGGGGGGAAAAAAATGCATATATCCACGTTTATCACTGAGAAAAAAAATGTGGTTTGGCATGTTGGCCTTTAAAAATAAAAATCATGATCATTTTAATTATGTAACCTGACATCCTTTATAAAGTTAAGAGATCACTGATGCTTGCATTTTTGCAAATTTGTATGCAACAGGTAAAATAGAGCACGAGATCGGTATCATGAACACCATATTTCCTTTTCAATTAGACAAACAAAAGAAATCCAATTTAAGTACTATTTAATATCATCAACATATGACATGCATGAGCATTAATCATTTTAATATGGTGCACAAATTTACACCCAAAATGAAGGGCATATACTATCTGGGTTTGCAAGGTCTATAAAGTTGTTAAACTGTGGCCATAATGTCACAAATCACTACCTCCTATCTCCAAGAAGAATGCAGCTGCAATTTTGGACAAACACATCATAATATGGCAGGCCAGTACAATTATTTAAATTATAAAATACTGTACTTAAAGAAATGGATAAAGTAATTTAGCTTTTCATTGATATACTGAAGCAGTAATTAATCTGATTGATTGCTTTGTAGATTTTCTTGCTGCCTAACAACCTATACACATGGAAGTTCTGTTCTATTCTTACATGTCTTTAACACTATTCATAAACCTATTCTTCTGATTTCATGCACTATAATAATTATGTGCGCACAGTTATCTTAAGATCCATGTTTGAGTCAATAAATATTTTTCAGATTTTATTTTTTCAAAAATTTTATAATATAACTTCATTTTCATGTTTAATAATAATACAGACATACTCAAAACCATTAATTTTTTTCTTCTAAATTCAACTACAATTGAAATATGACATAGTTAAATAATTGTTATCATTAAAATGTATTTTATTGTAATAATTCACTTCCAAAGATTTACAACTGAATCGTACGAAGATAAAATTAAATGAAAACAATAAGGTTTACTGAACGCTATGCATGTTTCACAGGCACTTTTTTCCGGGGTAAACTAATGTGTACACTCGCCAATTAACACTTTAACGTGTTATTTGGTGAGTGTACACATTAGTTTACCCCGGAATCAAGTGCCAGTGCTATGAAACTAGACCCAATAAATGTTTTATCTTTTTCAAATTTAATGCAATATAATTAAAAAAAAAAAGAAACGAACTTACCCACAATCCTTCCAATAATTCCTTTTATAATCCCGAAACACGGTAACCTTGCAGGCACAAAATCGCCGACTTTGTGGGCCGAATCTTCCATTGCCTTTCTCGTTTGAACAATATTTAGGTGGCTAAGAACATTCCCGGTAACAGGATTATCATATGAATAACGCAAACAAGTTCATGGCGATTGATTAATCCACTCCTTTATAATGCAAGTTTTCACAGACTAGTTTACTTTCAACGGACCGCTTTCGAATTTATTGTTATGGCGCGCATAAGATTGATTGACGAATCGGCTGCTGTGATTGGATAATTCTATGCTCTGCAACCAATGGAAGAAGGCGAAAGAAATATTTCCTAGACACAACTTCTCAATAATTTTTTTAAAATTGAAAAGCAGTAAGTAGATAAGCACCTGCTATGAGTATTACGTGGGGTCCTTCAATTATCTCAGTTTTTTTTTTTTTTTCATAGGATAAAATTGTCTCCCAGATTCCGATCGTCGAAGACCGGAAGTGCCATATCAGGCACACAAAAAAATGTTCCCGGTCGGCCGACCGTCCCCGTTTAAGCTGCTGACGCTAGCACTTTTTCATCAGGTTCACAATAAAAAATATAAATATTAAAAATAAAAATAAAAATTCCCAAACAGAACTTGAAGTGCTTAGTACATTACATATATATATATATATATATATATATATAACAGAAAACAAAACCCAACCATTTACTAACCCTTATTTTAAAACCAATACAATAGGAATTACACATGGGGTGGGGTGGGGGTGGTCTCATAAACATATAAACAAAGGAGGCTTTAGCAAAGCACAGATATTATCAGTCTTTTTAAGACAAGCAAGGTCAAGGAGCAGAATTCATTTACAATTGCATGTGAAGAAAATAAATCCATTGGAGAAGCAGCTGTTTAAGTTCCAAAATACCTCCTCCACAGATAAGCTTGTCATGTATTTGCAGTTGCAAAACTTTTTATGTCCAAAGGAAATGTAGAGGGAAGAGTTCATCTTCAGGTGTTAGAATTTAGGTGTATAAATTAAAATCTTTTTTATTTTATTTAAACTACAAAAGCCAACTTTCTTTGTATAATATTTTTAAAATCCTCAAATGGATTATATGTGCTTTTGTTGTCAGAAAACAGAATCAAGAGTTTGCTGCATTCTTCCCAAATCATTTTGAGAGGGATTAAACTTCACAACTGTACATTTTATCAACTGTCATATGAAAAATGATAATTAAAAATAGTGCCATGCCAATCATCCATGCAATTTTTTTCAGACCCAGTTGTATATTTATAATTATTATTCCTGTAACTATTGTGACAAACAAACAGTACCATGCAAATTTTCAGAAAACATTTTTACATTAATACTGTAATAGTTTATTATCCTTCTAAACTGGTACTTTAAATTATTATTCCTTTCACAAACTCACAAACACAAATTTTAAAAAACATGTCATGTGACCCTTTAAGCATTGAAGATTTTACTTTAGATTCAATTGTTAGAAAATATATTTTTACAGTTGTCCTGTGTGGTTACAGGGCATTAGAATTGGGACCACTGTGTTACACTAACATGATTGTATGAAGTGATTAAAAGTGTATGAATGCTAAGAATTTTTCTAACTGGGGGATTCCAGCATGAATATAGGTTTTGGTTCTTTATCTCATATTTTTATCTCCATGTAAATAAGATATGAAACCAAAATATGTGATCCTGTTTGGCATCATGTTACTTGAAATGAGATGGTACACTGTAAAACCCATATCAATCAATCAACATTAATTAAGTCAATTTTTTTAATTCAAATCCTAGATTTGTTAGTTGTTTTGGTAATGACAAACATTATTCATTTTAATAAACTGTAAAAATACTTTCTGAATAAATATATAGAAATCTCTAAGTGCGCAATTAAAACAGACCAAGTCCATTTCCTAGCCAAAAATTTTCTAAGTCTACATTTCCGAGCTATGTCCAAGCTAAAAAATGACTAAGTTCTTATTTCTGAGGTTTTTCCAAGGCAAAATATAAACTAAGTTCTCATGTCCAAGGCTTTGTCCAAGGTATTTCCTAGGTTTTTTAAATGTACAAGATAATGTCCAAGGTTTGCTTATAAAACCTTGGACAAAATATCAGCATTGTCCAAGATGTTCTAGGTTTTTTTAGGAAAAACCATGGAAAAACCTCGGACGTCCAAGGTTTTAGGTCAAAATTCCAAGTATAACCTCGGAAAATGTACAGCTGGGGATTGAGGTCAGCCACTTGCAACATTGTTGCCAATGTCCAGTACCATGACATCATCATTCCTACTGTCCCTATACAAACCCAACCTATGTTCAACTTTCCACCATAAAAACAAACGTAAGTGTAATGATATTTTTTAAAAGTAGGAATAACATAGTATCTCTCTATCTTTCTCTCACTCTTCTTCATAATAAGTTTGATTGAAATCCTAATGGTATCTGTTCCTGTTTTAGGAAACCTCTCCAAAAATGTGATCAGTAGTTACCATAATTATGTGAACTGTTCCATATGTCGTGTAATTTTTTTTCAAACACTTAGACCCTAAGAATTGTAGAGCGATTTCTTTCCATAAGTAAATCGCTGAATGCTATAAAATCTTGAATTGACTTGAACTTGTACACATCAGGTACCCTATTTGGCACTGCCATATGTCACGGGAAAAAAATTCTAACATTATATCTACTGTTTTTCAGAAAGTAAAGAAACACAGGGCTTTTTCAACAATGACGCCAGTTTCACTGCACTCTATAACTTTGCCTATAGTAAACTCTCATTCTAAAACCAAAACATGCTTTCAGAAAATGTAACAATATTTGGCTTATTTTTTTTTCTCTCTGTTGCTTAAGAGTGCGGTAGAACCATACTTTGTTTTGGTAATGTCCATAGTTTTGTTGGAAACTTTGCCACATTGTTTGTAGCATGTGCTGCCAAACATGACGTCTCCTAAATTGAGATATCCAACAAATATTTATGGTAGAATGAAAACAATTGTCTATGAACATTTCTCACAGAGAGTATATCAATGTCTTAATTATCATTGTCTTGTAATACCTTTAAAAAATAACAGAACCAAAAAATGGTGTCCTACATTTCCATCATTTTCGATTCTTTCTTTCTGTCTGCAATGTAGTGGTAAGTCTCTCTGTCCATCTCTCAAATCACTAGTCCCCATTCTACTGTCACCCAATGCAGTAACGTGTGTGTGTATGTGTGTGTATGTGTGTGTTAGCTTTCGTTTGTACCAAAATTTCATGTGAACATTACATACAAAGACATAGTAAGCATTGACTTAAACCGTTTAATTTCTCCATGTAGGTGTATGTCATTGTTCTCAATTTTTTTCTGCAAGTCACTTTTGGGCTACTAGGTTGTAAAACATAATCTTCATGAGGCACCAAATGAATTTCTTTCTTCACTGGTCTTGTTGATTCTGTCATCCTGTCAGATTTACCACCATTTTCTCTCTCTGAACCTCTCAGTCTCTCTCTGTAGTGGATGTAGATGGTGTTGAATATGAGGTAATCATATCCTCTTCAAGATCGCTAGCACAAACTTCTACTAACACATTTGGAAAGTATTGTATGACACGGAATGTTATTGTCGCTTGGTGTCTGCTTTCTCCTTGAAAAGGTGCCATCGTTTCATCTTGATTATAAACTTTAATTTGACTAAGTTTTGCACACTACTTGAACTCTTTACATTTCACAGGGTAGGTGTAAGCCTTTGTTTTCCATTTTCTGTAAGTGCGTATTTGGGTCTCTCAAATGTGACAATAATTTTAGGGGGACGAATAAATTTCTTTGGTGCTGAATCAGGACTCTCATGGTTTTGTGACAGAAGTGGAGGGCATTGATGCAGGCTCACTCATGTCTTTGGAATCACTGACATAGATTTGAGCTAACAGTTTGACTCACGTGTGGGGTGATGGATGATATAGATGTTGTGATGAATATTATATTTTGTAATGTAAGGGATAGTATAATTTGTGAGATTTTATCTCCTCTTTCATTTTAAGCTAAAAGAGGGCGTTTGGATAGTATGATATAATGGATGGTATAGTGGATATAATGGATAGTATTTTTGTGGTGTAAGGGATAGTCTATTTTGTAAAATTTCATCTTATTCATTTGCATTCTAAGCTAACACAGGACGTTTGGAGTGTGTGTGTGTGTGGGTGGGTGTGGGTGTGTTGGTCTTTGTTTGTCCCTATAAAACTCCCTTTGTTCCTATCAAATTCATTTCATTTACCTACCTACAGTAGCGCATATTCAGGTCAGCCACTTGCAACACTCTTTCCATTTTTCCCCTAGTGTCCAGTACAGTGATGTCATTGAAGCTAGAAATTTTGAGGCTATAAACATAGACTTGGGTTTTTCCATAGGAATTTCTATAGGTTGTAGCAATAAATAGATACTAGGGTTTTTAAACAGGATCATCACACAAGTTGAGGCTATATATATATATATATATATATATATATACTGGGTTTTTCCATAGGATTTTCCTACAAGTTGTGACTATAAATAGACACGTGTTTTTCTACATAGTATTTTTTGTAGTGTAATAGTCTATTTTATGAGATTTTATCTCTTTCTTTTACATTTTAAGCTAACACAGGGCATTTGGATAGTGAGTATGATTTAATGGATGGTATAGTGGGTGTAATGGATAGTATTTTGTGGTGTAAGGGATAGATATTTTGTGAGATTTAATCTCCTCTTACATTCTAAGCGAACACAAGGCATTTTGGATAATGAGTATGATATGTTGGATAGCATAGTGGTGTGATGGATAATATTTTTGTGGTGTAATAGATAAACTTTTTTGTGAGATTTTGTCTTCATTTACATTCTGAGATAAAAAAAGAATTTTGGGATAGTGTGTTAAGGGGGGTGATCAATGGTATAATTAATATGATGGATAGTATCTCTGTGGTGTAAGGGATAGTCTATTTTGTGAAATTTCATCTTCTTAGTTTATGTTCGAAGCTAACATATAACATTTGGAGAGTGTGTGTGAATTGGTCTTTGTTTGTCCCAGTAAAACTCCCTTTGTCCCTATTAAATTCATTTTACCTACCTACATACAGTAGGTTGCATTCAGGTCAGCCAGTTGCAACACTGTTTCCATTTTCCCCCAGGTGTCCAGTACAGTTAGAAGCTAGAAATTTTGAGGCTATAAATATCGACTTGGGTTTTTCCATAGGAATTTCCACAGGTTGTAGCTAAAAATAGAAGGATGAGAAAAAGAAGAAGAAGAAGAAGAAAAATGTCCAGGAGAAGATTAGGAGTTGGTGGAGAAGAAGGAATGACAGAAATTAGAAGAAATCCAAAGGCCCTTTTCAGGGCGACTCCGTTGCCTCGAAAAGATTTACTCCTTTTCCAAATTTCATTTGTCTTGTATGGTATAGTTATTTGTTTGTATGTGTCTGACTGTGTATGTCTCTATTGTGTTTGTCCCTCTGCCACTGCCACCTTTGTAACCCCTATACATTTCCCTCGTCTCTATTGGAGTCTCTGATCTATCTGTGAGTCTTTCTTTGGAACATCTCTGTCCTCTTTTCTGTGTTTCCATCTTTGTTTGAATGTGTATTTGTTTGTTTCTGTTTGTCTATTTTTGTCCCTATCAACCCTTTGTCCTTATAAATAGTTTTGACCCTATAAACCCCATGACGTTACCCATGTTCAATTCCCATTGACTTGCAGGCAACATTCCCATGTTAAATTCCCATTGTCCCCAAAGTGCAAACCACCTCTTTTATCATATGAAGTCTACATGAGGCTATCAATCTTGAGGCTGCAGTGCAAATGACCAAATTTAACATAGAAGTGTGTGTGAGGCTATAAATCTTGAGGCTATAGTACAAACGACCAAATTTAACATAGAAGTCTATGTGAAGCTATAACGCCCCCATATACTACTGATAGTGTTTCGGCTGGCACCTCATTCAGCCGATGAGGTGTTCTCATCTGAACGTTGTAACAACATTAAGTGGGACAGGGAACAGTTGACCGATAGAATAATAGCAAAATTTACTGACCTCAAGAGTAAGGGTTTTAGGCCCAGGGAGGAGGATCTCTGAAGAAAAAATTCGTCCGTGCATAAATATCTCCGTGAATGGAACCGCCTTGTACCTTGTAGTCAAACAGCGTTCTCTACAGAACCACTTCTCTTGATGGTCAATCAATCAGACAGCTTGCGATCCCAGACTCATACCGGACCCTCACCCTGAAAGGTATCCATAACGATATGGGTCATCAGGGCAAGGAGAACACACTTTGGTTAACTAGGCAAAGGTTTTATTGGCCTGGTCTGGAGAAGGACGTGAATCGCAAGGTGGAGTCTTGCAAACGGTGTATACGCAGAAAGACTCTGGTTAGGGCAATGGCTGAATTAATCCTAATTCACACTACTCGCCTTATGGAGCTCATCTGCATAGATTTTTTTGTCACTGGAGCGGTCTAAGGGAGCAGTGCTGGATTACCAAATAGGCAGAGTAGGCACTGGCTTATGGGCCCCGTGCCTTTTAGGGGCCCTGCGACAGCGGATCAAAATAATATTGAATTGATTTGATCTTGACGTATTAAGAGATAATTTGCGAGCGGGGCCCTGAAATTTCGACTGCCTAGGGGCCTCCACAGGTTTTAATCTGGCACTGTAAGGGAGGGTTTGAGAGTATCTTGGTGATAAATGATCATTTCACCGGGTATGCTTAGGCCGTTCCTTTCTTCAACCAAACAGCTCACTGCAGACTACCGCTAAAGCCCTTTATGAGCACTTTTTTCTATATTGCAGTTTTCCGGAAAGGCTTCACGGTGATCAGGGACGTAATTTCGAGGGTGGGGTTATAAAGGACCTATGCAAATTAGCGAACATACAGAAGTCTCACTTCTCCCCATTTCACCCACAGTGCCTGCGAACGCTTCAATGAAACACTCTTAAAAATGCTAGGGACATTGGAGGAAGAGCAAAAACAAGTTTGGAAGTCGTACATTGCTCCAATTGTTCATGCAGATAATGCTACCAAGCATGATTCTACTGGATTCTCACCCCATTTTCTTAAGTTTGGGTGGTACCCCCGGCTTTCGGTTGACGCCTATCTGAGTACCGCACCAGATTGTGGCGAGGCTGCTGCAGAGCCTCACACGTATGCGGAAAAACTGAAAGACCACCTCCAATTCGCTTACACAGCTGCAGCGAGGGAGTCGAGCAATAGCCATGCTAAGAACAAGGTCCAGTACGATAAGAAGGTCCAAGAGTCCAAACTTGAAGTAAGGGACCAAGTCCTAGTGCGCAATGTTGGACTGAAGTGGAAACAAAAATTAGCCGACAAGTGGACCATGGACGTATATCAGGTGATATCGATCCCCCTTTTAGATATGCCAGTGTATAAGGTGAGAATGGTAGCAGGTCCAAAATCTGTACGCACATTGCATCGTAATATGCATTTGCCCTTTGACTATCTTCCTTGCGATCCATATCCCATGAAATCGGTTCGGAAGAACTGTACAAAAAGTAACCCCTTCAGAGTCGAGCTCTGAGTTCTGATTCAGACAGTGACAGGCATGTTATACCACACAGACGACCCGGTTGGGTCGGGAGGGAGATTGTTCGTCCCCTTGAACACTCCACATGGACCGCCTCCGATAGTAGATCTCAATCTTTTATCAATCCCCGTATTAGCCAGCCTCTTGAAAGCGTAACCTTTCAAAGTGGTGTGTCTAGGCAATATGAAAGTAGTTTAATTGAACCAACAACTCATTTATCTACCCCCTCATGTGCCTCGCATGAGAGCACTTGGCTCATATACCCAAAGGTGTCTACCGAAAGGTCGGTTCAAAATCCGATCGTATTAGAGGGAGGCCCAGAGCGTCAGTCCGTGAGATTAGTCCAGAGCCCACCAGCACCACAGGTGTCACAGGAAGACTCGGGCCATCAACCGGTAGGGCATTCTACCAGAGACTGAAAACCACCCTACCGGCCAGGCCAGTGAGTGTATTCGCAGACGATTTACTACGTGTGAGTGTTTACTGAGATCTATCGTATCTTTCATGCGTTCTTTTTGTTTTTATTTAGTAGGTAGGAGTGATTCAGAATGTCCCATTAATTGTCAATCTAAGAAAAATGTAAATGTAAGGAGACAACGTAACATCATTATGTAAGTAATTGTAGTTTCAATTTCAGTGGTTTTATATATTTAATTTTCTTTGCCGGGCAATTTAACTTATTAAGCTCTGTAGTTCCATTTATTTTTGACTTGTCCTCCATGTTATGAACTAATATTACTGCGGAATGATGGATAAATGTGAGGGTAGTGGTCTTCCAGGGAGAATCGGGAGGGTTCGAATCCAACTGGGGCTGACCTACTAGGTCAGTCACGCTAGTACCACAACGTTAGAAAAAGAAAGGGAATACGTAGCAATAGAAACCGTTCTTGTATGGTTTTCATTTTTTTTTTAAAAACTAAATAGGATGAACTTTCATACTTTTTTGGTTGTTTTTAAATCTTGATATATTTGAATAACTGTCATGTATTAATGTTTTTATTTAATCCTGAAGACACGACGTATAGTACTGCTTGATTATTTGTTCCGATAAATTTCTATTTTATTTCTTATTTTTTCTTGGCTGCAGGCACAAATTTGTTAAATGTCGGGAGACATTTACATCTAGGGAGGGAGTATGTGACCCAGGTGCGTGTTTGTCTTGAGTGAACGCATGAGTGAGTGAGTGATCGATCAGTGCATGAGGCGCATGAAGGGAACGATAACGTTGAGCGCCATGCACTTAATAAACTTAATAAATGCTCCAGGTGCTCGTCCTATCATCTCTAGACTAACGACACCATTTTCACTGTGTCTACGCCTATTATGACGAATACAATTCGCGAGAATTGTGGTATCTGGATGTATAGGGTCTTTGTGTCTGGTAAGTTGTCATTTTTATATTATTGTGTTGCCATATATTGAAATACCGGTGTGCGGGTTGTGTATAGTGTATGTTCCGTTCTGTTTTAGTATCGTATATTAAGTTCTTATTCTGTTTTATTGTAGGTTCCCCCCCCTCCTCCCGTTTTATCTTTTGTCTTGTATCATTGACGCTAAATAAAACCCACAACCCGAGGGTGTTGTGTTCGTTTCTTCTGTACAACACCTGGCTGACATATAAAAAAAAAACTTTAGGGTAATCTGGTCATATTCTGACCACTGAGAGTGTTGACATGAGATTGACAACTTCGTGACTGAAGCCGACTACTGTGTCCCTAACTATGATATGGGAAGCAGTCAGTCGGTCTTCTTAGAACAAGTTTCATTATTCAAAAAGCATATAATTTGAGTTCGTCTTACTGAAAAAATGATTTTATTATGACTATATATGCAGGGGTAAATCCGACCATGTTGTGGCTTATTCCGACCTATGATATGTGTAATTCTGACCACCATATATGGACCTTACATATACAAGTTTCATCTGTAAAATACAAAGATTTTGTTTATCTTGACAGAATTAAAAGCTTTTAATTGCTTTTATTTTATTTTCAGATAGATAGATAGCAGATAGAAAGCGATATTGCTACATAGATAATTGTGGATGTTGTTATAGAGATAACTTTGGAGAGAATTACCATTTATTTTTATTTAGATTTATACCTTTAAGATTTTATTTGTTTGTTTTTAATTGCGTATTTATTCCTGGTTTTTTTTCTTCTTCAAAGTTCATTACAAACTAATCATGATTCAACATTTGTTTAAGCTTGTGTTTTTGGTCGGAATTGCCCTCTTACGAAAAATAACCTGGGATAAATCCGACCACTATACAGAACATTGCATACTATTGTTATTTGTCATAAAACTGGTGCAATTTTTACCTTTTTAGTGAGACAAAGCATTATTTTAAAGCTACGATAGCATAATTATTATGTTATTGAAAGCTATACAAATCTTGAATTATTGATGCCTGACTAGGGTCCTGAATAAAAAAAATTTATGAATGCCTCTTCTGAACTCACGTGGAAGAGAGAACACGGAGGCGATTACGTCATTTTGTCATGCGATGCCCCCTCGCCTAGAAACATCTTTACTAACTTTTATACGCATATGCACAAATAAAAACAAAGGACACAGCAAGTAATTTGCGTATCTTTATTGTAAACACAGGACGTACATCCACGGTCAGAATTACCCTACTGGTCGGAATATGACCATGTTACCCTAATGGAAGACAGTTTTCTCCCTTCTCTCGCAACCTGTTTAAGAATCAACACTGATATTTCAAGCTACACTCTGCATAGTGTAATAAATTTTATACTTATGTTTAGCACAAGCATTCCACTTAATGTGCCTACTCAAGGTTTGACTTACTATCATACTTTTTAGGAATGCGAGATCATTTTCTTATGTTACTGTTGAACATGACCATGATCATGCCTGTTTAATATGTAGATAGTGTCAGATTAGTTCGGAACGATGTATTATCGCGGTAATTACTATTGCTGTTGGTACATATTACAGTTGTGTTATTGCTGCATAATTACAAATTGTAAAGTCTCTATGACTTTGTCAGCTTCTATAAAAACTTCTGTCAATCAAGGCATGTAAATGTAAATCTGCAAATGGTGGCACACCTTGACCAACAAGTATTTTTTTCTGACATTACTGGTTTTCAGAGACCAACAATGTTTGGCACAGTTTTTGCTGGAATTTTCTGTGTTTTTTGCTCTTGTAGACTATAGGGCAGTTCCCTAGTAATTAATAAATTTATTTAGACTGACCTTTGAATCCTTCTTTTGACCCATGGCATTAAATCCTTCAGAACACTCAACCTTTTTAGTATTGATCCCTGTCAGAAAAGAACATGTGTATCCATCGATTATTGATTTGAAATATGAATTATTGACACGTTCGTGTCACCCCAAGGTATGAGTAACATTAGGTCCACCCCAGGTATTAGACAGTTACTAGTGATATAGCCTTCGGTATATATACATTTTCCACTTGTTACTCTTACCTTGGGGTGATGCTGCCTTCCATGCACGTGTCAGCAGTTTAAATTTCTGATGCTCCATCACAAATTATGCATTCGCACAGTTGATCGCTGCCACAGTAATGTCAGAAAAAGTCAAAAGAACGGCGGAGAATTATTACGTAGTTACTTGTTGGTCTTGTGGCTCACACAGATTACCGTATCATGGGGCAACAATTTTATTATCACGGTATACCATAACTAAGCTGCTGTTGTTGTTCATCCTTCGAGTTTGAAAATGACCATGACATCACTAACCAGTGTGGTTTCTGTGAGTACTTGTTTGACTGATCAAACCAATTTGTGCTTTGAACTGTCTGTGGCACACTTGATAGATGTTACTTGAGTTTGCTTGAATAATAGAGGATGCGCTGCAGTTCTAAGATTTCTCCTTCTAAAGCTTTTGCACTGCCTCCGCAATTATTATCCGTTCAGAGTCTGTAGCTCCAGTCAGGACAAGACTGCTAGGTGGAGCGATCCTGTGGGAGTTATTCCCAGAACTTGGGGTCAATGTTGAAGAGATTCAGAGGTGACTTGACGGAATCTTTGAAGCATTAAATCCCTCTGCAATTCACACATTTGCACATAGTATGCCAAAGGTCACACTTGCTTTAGCAGTTCTGGCATTGGTTTCATCATCGATGTGGAATGCATGTGACAGTATGCTGCCAAGATAGGTACTCTGGTTAACTGCCATGGGGGTTTGGCCATTTACTGTGATGTTTGGCTCCACATAAGGATTTCCTGGTGCAGGTTGAGGCATCACATGAGTCTTCTTGATACTGATTGTGAGACCAAAATTGTCACAAGGTGAAGAGAAATAGTGTATAATGTGTTGCATGTCAAACTTGGATTTGGCATCCAAGAAACAGTTGTCAGCAAATAGATCATGAACAGTCACTTCCTGTAACTTTGTCATTGCCTATAGCCTTCTCGGACTGAAAAGCTTGCCGTCAGTCGGGTATTTAATGTAATTCTAGTGTCATAGTTACAGAAGATATGATTAAACATGGCAGAGAACATCATACTGAAGATAGTTGGGGCCAACACACAACCCTGCTTGATTCCATTGGTGATTAGGAATGGTTCAGACAATTTGTCATCATATATGACATGAGTGAGCATGCCATCATAGAATTACCAGATCATGATGAATTTCTGTGGGCAACTAAATTTTCCTATGATCTTCCGAAGGCCTTCATGGCTGAGTGTGCCAAAGGCTTTTGTGAGGATGATGAATGTAGAGCACAGGCTGGGGTTCAGTTACTGGCATTTCTCCCATTGTTCATGAGCTGCAAACACATGTTGTCCTTTGTTCTTTCATGAAGCCATCCTGATTATCTGGCAGGTGCCCTTGATTGGTGCAATCCACAAGATGATTCAGCAGAATTCAGGCAAGTTTATTTGCCAGCTTTTGACAGCAAGGAGATGCTCAGGTAGTGGTTGTTTTTGGAATTGTCTGTTGCATCTTTCTGTTGCTTTTCTGCTTGTACAAGTGGTAGATGGATGCATCCTTGTACTCCTAGGGTATAGTTCCCTTAGTCCACATTGATTGGAAGAGTTGCTTTTGAAATTGATTGTTGCATCTTTCTGTTGCCTTTCTGCTTGTACAGGTGGCAGATGGATGCATCCTTGTACTCCTAGGGTATAGTTCCTTTAGTCCACATTAATTGGAAGAGTTCAGTAAGTTACTTTGCCATGTGTAAGCCTCTAACAATGTATACTTCTGCTTGTATAACATCTGCATTAGGTGCTTTGCCATTTGACAGCAGATCAATTGCTTTCATAGTTTCAGCCAGCATTGGAGGGTCAGCAGGTGTTATGCTAATTCATTTTTGGTGCAGTCAATTAGTTGCCTCCTCACTGATAGATGACTGTTGATTTAGGATGCAGTTGAAGTGTTTGCCAATCTTTGAAGTATCTTTTCTTTGTCAGTGAGCAGCGTGGCACTCTAAGCAATTAGTATTGGAGATGTTTCTGATTGTGGCCCATAGATTGTCTTCAAAGCACCATAGAAGTTTATCATTTCATTTTTCTCTGTGTAAGAATGAATCTCATCTGCCATATTGCTCAGCCATGAGTCTTGCAACTCTGAGTTTGCATTGGACAGTCCTCTTGATGTTGTTGAAGGCAGCCTTCTTAGATGATGAAGTGTCATCTTCTAAGCAAGCCTTCTGTAGCCAGTGTTTTTCATTCAGAAGTCTCTGTATGGCAGAATCATTATCATCAAACCAACCCTGATGTTATATGTTGTGGGACAGAGGGTTTTGGATGCAGTTGAATACAGTGTCTCTGAAGTATATCAAGTTTTCCTTGACAGTTTCCGAGTTTATATCGATTGTATCCAGCTTTCTGCACATTTCTTTGACAAATGCCCACTTCACATTCTCCTGTTTCAATTTGGCAACATTAAGCTTTTTGGTCACTTTCTTCACTGTGGTCATCTGCTAGGCTGAATCTGGATATTGAGCTTGGAGATTATGAACCTATGGACAGACTAGCTTTCTGCATTTCTCATGCCTTCGTGACTCCACCATCCCGCCTGTCTCATCTCCTGACAGTGATATATTCACTAAGATGCCAGTGCTTGGAGTGTGTGTGCATCCAAAACTTCTTGTTGCAGTTTGGCAGGTGGAAGACTATGTTGGTAATTAGGAGATTGTCTTCAGCGCATTTCTGCAGTAGGGGGAGTCAGTTGTTGTTGCATTTTCCAATGCCAGTTTTGCCAGTGATGCCTGGCCATGCCTGGTGATCTCTGCCAACACTAGCACTGAAGTTACCATGGATGATGAGCTTGTCAGCTTTTGGTACATCTGCAAACAGAGATGTTAGATCTTCATAAAATTTGTCCTTGATCTCATCTGTTTGGTCATGCAGGGTGCATAGGCACTGATGATAGTTGCATATCTCTCCAGACAGTGGGAGTTTCATTTGCATTAGTCTGTCATTCATGCCATTTGGGGGATTTATGAGCTTGCTAATTAGCTGTGATTTGATGTCAGACCCAACACCAGCTTCACCTTGCTCTTCTTTACTTCGGCCATTCCAGAGGAAGGTGTAACCATCTCTTACTTTGAGTTGTCCTTCCTCAGTTTCACACACTGCTGCTATTACAGTGTTAAATCTGACCAGTTTTCTACCAGCTAGAGCTGTTCTTCTCACTGGTCTGTGTACTGATGTAATATCCATTTGTGTGTGTACGTTCCAGGCACCAATGGTAAGTTGTGTCACCTTTGCCTTCTTGCTAGGTTTTCAACCCCTAAGGTGGGATTTCCATCAGCCGCTGTATGCTGACCAGAGTTAAGGTGAAGCAGGCAATGTTTAAGGCAGCTTTTCTAGCTCCTTCCTCATGCTGCTTAGGTGAGCAGCGTGATCCTAAAAAGGACTCCCTTCCACCCAGGGGCTGCCAAATTCCACTCCTGCTTCATTCTAGTGAAAAGCAACCCAATGTCTTGAGCTGCATGTATGTAAGTCAGCAGCTAAAGCTCCCAGTGTAATCACATCTGCTGCTTTGATGCTTGCGTATGAACACAGGACTTAGGAATCTGTGCAGGAAGGGTTTCATGACTTTATGATTGAGTTGGATTTAAGTGAGGGAATGTTGCACAGTCGACATAACTTGCTTATCCAGACCCGTTTCAATCCAGTGGAATGACAGTATCAAGATATATGGAAACAGGTCCAGAAGCAGTTCATGGTGCTCCTGAGCTGATGCCCTGCACTGCCCACACAAATCACATGTAGTACATTGTACAGTTAATTATGGGAGCAGGCAATGCCTGACCTGAAAACAAACAAATGTATGCACATACATGTATCATAATAAACATAGATTTAAATTAAACTTTCTTATTAGAAGGAATGTCCATGTTTTAACCCAGGTTGAATATTTCCACAAAAAATGACCCAAAGATTAGATGGAACACAGTTATGTAAGTTAAGCTGATATCCATGAGTAGGAAACAGTACATTTTTTTAAAATGTATTAATTTTTTCTGAATTTTAATGCAGTATTGGCAAAGAAATTAAATATGTCACTTCACAACTAATGTTTCAGAAAATATGATAGGTGAGTTAAGTGTTGGCAATTTTCACAATGTGCCATTTTAATAATCACAAGATTAACACAAACCCAAAGTGCAGGTGGATGATGCTTGTGACATACGCTGCAGTTTGAAGATTCATCCTCAGACAGATTACAGCTGTATTGACTGTCTTCAAAATTATTCTCTTCAGAATCATTTACATAATGTGTTCAGTAGAAGAAATGATTTTAATCCTGGGTGATTTCTTCAGAATTTCAGCGGCTGCCGTACAAGACCTTTTTGGAAAAGTAGGTGTTTTTCTGATACTCTTTGATTCTGCAGTCAAAGACTTCACAGATAAGGAAGACAAGTTTTTGACACTCTTAAAAGTCACACTTTTGAATCTTTTTGTTAAATTTTGTACACTGGTATCACTTGTAGAAGCTAATGATGGTTGCATTATGACCTTGTTCTTTGCTACATGTAGACTACCAGTAAGTAAGGTGAAATAAATTTGTGTGTTTTGGACAACTTTTGTTATGGTTCTACTTAAGGAAAACAACCTAGATCTTCATCTTACTGGTTTTGGGCTTTTATAATATCTTTAGCTGAGTCTTGAGTTGTTGGTTGAGAGGTTTCTGAAATATTTTTTCTTGACCTGTAAATGGTTGATGGTGCTACCTGTCTATTCAACGTTTTCTTCTTTGAAAATGGATAATTACCAGATTTTTTGTTCCAAGCAGAAGTTATATTTTTTTATATATGTGACTTCTGTCCAACATACAGTAAGTGGGTGGGTTATGAGTATTTGCATCATCTATTCCACTTGACAGTGAGTTTGGTGGTGGTGGTTGTTATGGGTTTAATACCATTTTTCAGCACATGATAGGCTACTATATTTGGTGGATGGACCCTGGGAATAACCACTTACCTACAGAGATCTACTGACAAGCTTTTTCTCACATACCCACATTGGCCAAGTCCAACAAAGTGTTTGGTGTTGTAATTCTGAAAAATGGTTGAGTTGGACCAACCACTCTCTTCTGTCTCGGCAAGAGATCAAGGAGAAGCATCTTCTAAAAGTTGCCAGTTCCACTTCTTTCGAGGAAATGCAAAGTATGGCAAGATGTGGTTTCCAGTGGTATTGCCACACCAAAAGAATGGTTAAATTCTGTGATCATGAAGATGCCATTGCTTGTGCTTGAGTATCCTTGTCACATGCAACTTTTGGAGAGAAATGCTCAGTGCTGATTCTAGTTTCATCATTGTTAAATATTCTCTCTGGCCTGTTGCATCGCTTTGGTGGCTTAGTGGAAAGAGCGTAGGTCTTGGATGCAGGAGGTCATGGGTTTGAACCCCAACTGAGTCATACCAAAGACATAAAAATGGTACTAACAGCTGCCTCGCTTTGCACTCAGCGTCAAGAGGTTAGTGTTAGGACTGGTCAGCCTGGTGTCAGGATAATGTGACTGGGTGGGACATGACGCTACATGTCTGTGGCATGATGCCCCAGTGCTAAACATCACTGTAAACTGCCACACTGCAGACATTGTAGCGATAAGACTGAAAAATGGTTAAAGCTACGTTGAAAAAAAATCCAAATCAAACACTCTGGCCTGTCTCATAAGTTGCTGACTGTAAGGTTGACAGCTCTTTAAAATAGTGTTTTAATACTTTCCTTGAAACACATTTTGCTCGTAATATACAGTTTCTGGGGTTTGGCAAGTTTTAAATCTGGCTACTTACACATAAACCCATAAATCCAGCTGTCACATTAAAGGTTTGTCACTGATTTTTCTTTCCACAAGAAACTGTATAATCTGCTGCCATTTATTGTACATTTGCATTAGTATATCCATATCTGACCTCATCCAGGTACTTGAGATGATTTACCAACTGATGCCCTTCATTCTCAGTGAAAATTCTCGCTGGACCTGGTTTGGCATTGGAGGATGCATTTCCTCTAGTCTTGTCTCTCAGGGCAGACTCTGGCACACCAAACTGTCTAGCTGAATGATACACTGACATGTCTGCAAGATTTGCATTAAATCTGTTGATTTGAACTGTTAATGTTCTTTCTTCAGACACTGATTTTTAAAAAAATTATAGGAAAATAAGTTTATAATGATAATTGGCAATGATATATACCGGTATTTATGTATGAATGTATGTATGCATGTATATATATATATATATATATATATATATATATATATATATATATATATATATATATATATATATACACACACACTCATGAACACATATATATGATGTTAAAGTAAAGCTCTCCCTTATCATAATGTTTTAGTTGGGGTCCATTGCTGCTCACCACTTTGTCTACCAAACTGCGTTGTACTGAGAGTTGTGATATTTGTGAAACTACCTTATATTGAGAATAGTGTAATATACCATACTGAGATGTGGGCACCATTCCAGATTTGTTAAATTGTGGCTAGAAAAGGAAATGAAGTTACAAGACTTAGTTTCACCTTATTTTCTGTAGCCTTTATTGCTGTTATGATTTTGGCTGTGGGGTCCACTATAGTATTGCATTATATCTGGAATCACATTATAATGAGGCATGTTCTGATGGGGGAGTGTTGTATATAAGTATAATGGAATCTGTTATTAATATTATTGCTGCTGAAATAAAATTGATACAAATGTTATTTATATTTCCTTCCTACTTGGTAGGATTGTAGGCTGTTTATTCAGTTTTGGTCTTTTTTGGCTACTATAGAGTGAAAATCACCACCAGTATACTACCTGTAAGCATTATCCTGCAGATGAGACACTCAGGGTATTTTATAATCCAGACCAATGTAGAAATATTACAAAATTTGATAAGAGTTTTGAATATGGGGATAAATGAAACTGTATGCACTGTACAGAAAAGTGAGATTCAGCATTTTTCAGTTAAGACTTACCAAAAATGGTAAAGAAAAAATATTGCTCTGACAGATTTGCATAATTTTTGGCTAGAGATTTACATAGGTAAGCAATCACTGGATATCTGTGCTCAAAATTCCTCATTGAAATCACATTTGCGATAATGTAGCACCCTTGATAATACAGCATTGGAATATACATGAACATTTTTGGAGGAGACCAAGGACTTGCACATAAAGGGATTGGAAACTGTCTTGCCTCTTGTATTATATCACATTAACAATAACTGTTGTGAAATGTTAAATGGGATAATGTACTATGGTACTTCTAACATGTTAATTGTTACACTGTCAACAATTAACTGTTTAATTTTAAAACTCAAGTTTTAAAAATGCTACAATTCCAATCCTTTTCAAAATTTCAATTAATGAACAATATCATTTTGGCCAATTTGGGTCTGTGCCAAATCTTTGTTAGAAATGACCTATATAACATACAGTACAGACCCTGATCAATTTGCCAGTAGATTATGCACCATCAGCTCAGGGGTTAGATTGTTTGTTAAAATTAATCTGTATAAAATGCAGCAAAGACTCAGATTTGCCAGCACATTATGCATTGACAGATTAGGGTCTATCCTGTTTGTTAGGAATGATGTCTTTAACATATAGCACAGACCCAGATTGAGCTGCCATCACATTATGCAATGTGTTATGTATATGTAATTTAATTACTTGTTTGTTAGTTTAAAAAAAAAAATTTATTTTTATTTTATTCCATTACATGTTATTGTAATGAAAACTTTGTTTACTGGATTTGATATTTTTTAGAAATTTAGTTCAGTTCTGTTTGACCTGATAAATAACCAGTAGTTGAAACATTGTATCTAGTTTGTGACCATGGTTCAGAAATCAGATAGAGATCTGGTAAACAACTTTTTTTAAAAAATATTTATTATTCATTCTTATAGTAAGAATTGTTAAGTTGAATCAAGGCCATACCTGGAGTACTGTATTTTATGTATTTTTTCGTACCCTTTAATTTTTCGTACACAATCCAGTTATCAAAATAATAATTATTTAAATATATCATAATTTTTCTTACATATCACTTTGTATTATTTGAAAAATTCATTAAATTATCGGACATAAAATTTCCACTAAGAAGATTTGCGTTTGCAAAAAAGATCAAAAATACCGTATTCCCATTTTGTTTTTACAAAAATTAATGATTAATTGTTGGTGAGAAAATATAATGATTGACGCATAAGCATGGGCGCCTGCAGCATAGGTCAAGGGGGGGTCACGTGACCCACCTGGAAATCATACTGCAATATATATTCCGACAAGTTTAATCATGCAGATGAAGCTGAAAATATGTCACAAGATTCTGTTCAAAATGCTTAGTAAATATTAGCTTTAGTTTCAGACTGCTTATTATACTAACTCTCCTGGCCGTGACTGCCTGCCCCCCCCCTTTTTCAAACGATCCTGCGGGCACCCATGTGCATAAACTCTTATTGTCATTACAATATCTACTGGTGTTTATTAACAAATGAACAAAGGACTTTACAGACCACACCTTTAAATATTATTGTTAATTAGTTCTCCTTATTAAGTCTGTCACCGTAACAAAACACCACGTGCATTTTGAGACGAGTTCAGAAGCCCTTTGATGTTGTCTTTTCCAACAAAAATTACATCTCAGTACATGCTAAAGTGAAGACCACAGACCATTGGTCAACTAGTCTTATTGTTTCATTAGTCATACAAACATAAAATATAAATTTCTTGTCATTTTCCATTGTAAATTTGAAAGTCACGGACTCCGTTAAATCGATTCGTATATATACATATACTATCTATTAAGTGCTTGTTCTGTTTTGACTTGGATATAATTAACATTTTATTGCAAATCTATTCTATGATATACCCCACTATTATCTTTATTGGCGAGTTTGAATAACAAGTAATGCATATGATCGCTTATTCTTATAACATCTGCTATATGGACAATGGCTTCAATACAACATTGACAGACTTTCATTTCCCTAAAGCGAGCCTCATTTCCCTACTGGCAGCCTCGCTGATTTGGCCTCTTCAGTCGATTCTTGCCCTCAATCTGGTTTCAACTGGAATAACTAAAGCACTAAGCATGTTTAATTACCGTGTAAATAACACTGTATAGCCATGTGTTTGTTGTGACAATGTACATGGTAATTAAAACAAGAATGAACTGTTGATTTAGCAGTGTTTGTTCCTAATGGAATATAGTAGGGTCATAATACATGAGGATTATCCCACTCGTCAGATAACTGAAAATAGTCTTTTTTTCTCTTTGCAAAAGCTACAAATAAAAACTACACTGAATAAATACGGTCCTTTACACTGAAAAAATTTTGTTTGATTGATCTCTCTGACACGCATGCACGCACACACACACACACATGCGCATGTGCACTCATGCGCATTAACTTCAGCGTTGATTTCAAGTTCTTTATTTTTTATTGCAATTTGATAATGAGATCATTGTTGCGGTAAAAATACAACTTGCACTTAATTTCTTGATGATGTGGGGTCGTATCGTTGAGTACAATTTACCAATAAATAATACCCATAACTTATACATGTTCGAACCATCTTGATCATTTTGCCAATATTACACAACATAACAGTTACATATGTTCTAAATGCAGACGAGCTTGCACACTGAGACATCATTCTCTCTCTCTCTCTCTCTCTCGTTCACTAATAACAACAGTACTTTTGATTTATGAGACAGAAAATAAACGTTTACTTTGTACGTTTGTACCGTTAGGTTGTCGAGTAGCGTGTGTACTGTAGAACTTGTTTTGGTACGATCCCTTTATTTTTCGTACACGGTCAGCACCACCAAATGATAATTATTTATTTTACATATAATTTTTCGTACACTGAAATTAATAATTATTTTTTCGTGTACGAAAAATTACATAAAATACAGTATGTGACAAATAACATGTGTTTATTGTTACAAACTTTCGGTTTTCCCAGTGGGATGAATTTTTTACCCCATCCGGGAATTTGTTTAGCATCTCAACTTACTGTATAACCGTTTTCTTGAGAAGAACTAACCAGTTGGGTTCTAAATCTTTGACACCTAAAGGTGTTTTGTTGTGACCAGTTTGAGTTAAATTTTTATTTTATGGAATTAGTGATTCATTTCCCTGGAGAAATATACAAGTGCTCCTTACACAATTCTTGGGCAAGGACATTTATTGAAATTAATTGGAATTCAAAAACTGGAATATTATTTCCTGATTCAACAAGGAACTGTTGACACGACAAGACTTTGAAGGTTACAACATACGTCATCACCTTCCATCTTGGAATTTCATTGGGATTTGAACTGTGATTCATTTAGGACTTTTCATTGATAGGACTTCTACATTTTAGTTCTTGGATTAATTTTGGATTTGATTCGTAAACTGTAAGTCCTTTTTCTGATTTTTACCATGTATTTCTAGGGAAATAAATTATTTGTTAAATTTTACAAAGCTTGTTGTCTTCACTCTTTTCTTGTTACTTTTGTATGCGCCTAGACACGTAACAAATGACAGACACAAGGTCTATACTGTTTGCAGATGGCTTTGGTTTGTGCACTGGAAAGTGGAATATAGCCTTGATACTACAGTAAAGAGCTTTTAAGAACAACTTACATGATGGTCATGTATGCAGTCTTTGACTTTTAAAAAACAATGACCAAATAGCTACATGCAAGTGGTACATTGTCCAATCAAACCTCCTATGCGATTTTTCTGATGCCCTAGCTTCAGTATGTGCTTAAGTACAGATAAAGATTCATGAATGAATCTGTTGCCTTATTCAAACAACAGAGTGAGACAATTTTCATTATCACAACATGAATGAATTATAGAAGTTTTTGATCAAGGCTGAAATCACCCAGATAATTTTTAAAATCATCATGCAGCCACAGTCTAGACTTGTGGTGAGAGAGGTTGGGTGTCCTGAGAAATATTTACAATCATTGCTACGCCATGATAACCCAAAATATATGGTATCTTTAATAATCATAATAATTGTCTCTTTATATATTCTGTGCAAATATTTCATTGGACCATATTGCCATTCTGTATGAAACTTAAATGCAATTTTTAAAAAAATATACAAGTTTGCATAGAAAGTATGTACACCTTTCTGAATCTGATTGCTTCAGGTTCTAAAGTTTATATTTATGTACTTGTAATAGTTAATGTTTATAACTATTATGATTATCTTCAGTCCCGTGCACATGAAAATCATACAACTGAAAATTGGGTTTGATTTGCAAGATTAAAAGGAAATACACTTGCGAACATTATATCCTGTTGAACCCTGACCTCAAGTATGACAGTCTGAGCTAAGAAACATTACAGATGAGTGCTCAAAGTGTGGTGCTGAACTAAATTGTTTGAGAGAACTGGTCAGATATAACTTGGAACTATTTGCTGTCAGATTAACAACATGTATAATTACAGCTCTGTGTTATGACTCAGGTTTTAAAATTAACAAGAAAGAGCAAAACAACAAGTTTGTATGATTGAAAAATATCATTTATTTCACTAAAATACAGAGTGAAAGAATTAAAAATAACTTGCAGTATGGCGAATAAATTACTAAAGTCCTAACTATTCTATCAATTCCAAAAGTTTCATATAATCTGAATTACTTCCAAAAGTATTTCAAATGACAGTTGTATTGTAATGATGTATCAACAATACAGAAGAATCACTGTTATAATCCCAAAATGTTAAATGAATACACAATAATTCCATACAGCTGTTCTATATCCAAAATAATGTTAGAGCACTGTAATTCCAACGAATAATTAAATTAAATGAATCGATCTTCTCAGTATACTTAATACTTCCAAGTCTGATAGCACATGTACTATTAAGAATGCTAATATATAATAGAGAGAACTCAATATGAGGCTTTGAATGAATTGTCTTGGCATTTTGAAATCACTTTATCAGTAAATGGATCAGCTGTTCTAACACTGGCTAATCATAAATTAGGTCAGCTTGGCCTTTCACTAGAACTTGTGTCCATGTAGGATAACATGATTTTTTTCCTTGTACTTACAGTGTGACTTAACCATGGAACTTTATGAATGAATCAATGCACTTGATACAGTGCAAACTTACTATCATTGGATGTTAGCATTAAATATGCCACCAAGTAAATGACATTTACAAAACTTACTAGGAAAATAATACATATAATACAGATATGCATAACATGTGGAAATTAAATGTGATGCTACAGTATGTGGGAGAATGGGCGTGAAATTGAGATTAGAACTGTTTGCTTATAGGAGGACTAGAAAACACTTGGGAATTTTAGTTTTATAGATATAATAATAGTAATGGGAGAGATTTTCAGTAAATTCATAATAATGACATTAATGCAGGTGAAATCAACAACATAGATAATGAAGCACAGGTATTTTTAAAATTTATAAAAATTTATGATAAAAATATATTGTCATCTTATTTTATGATCCAGTGCATGTGACAAGGCTTGACAAACACAAAAGTGCTGCTGGATTAAGTTTGTTCGAGCTTGTTCCTAATGTTTAAAAGGTTGCAAGCTAGAGACTGAGCAAGTTTTTCTTGTGATTTCTGAGTTTTGAGAAAAACAATTTTTAAAGTTTATTAAGTGAAATAAATGACAAATTACTATTTTGCAAAAATGCATGTAACATATTCATGACTATATTCTTTATTTACTAGATTTGCTTAAATGTTAATGACACTGATTCATTATCATGTAAAGCATGGATTATATTTTCAGGTGCTGTATTTGAGGGAGTCGGCCCATGTCTTTAAGTCACAGTAAACAGGATGTGTATACTTTTCTTTTATGTTGATGATAATGCAGACAACAGCGGATACAGACTGATTTTAGCCAGCAATAGAGATGAATTGTGGACCAGACCAACAAAACCAGCCTCATTCTGGGGAACCAGTCCAGATTGTATTGGTGGTGAGAATAAATGACAAGATCAGTATGCAGGTTTACCACAACCAAAGCATAGTCACTGTGGTCTTTTTAGACTTATTAAAAAAAAAAATTAAAAGCATCTGCTCCTTTTAAGCAAAATGAGAGGAGTGGACCCTTCATGATTTTAATAAATTTGTTTCTTAGTTCATCTCCAGATGTAAAATTTCAATTTTATTGATGTACTTTATGTGCCAAATGCATTTGTGTATAATATGCACCCAGCTGCATATAGCAGAGAGATTGAATTGGAGAATGAGACTTGATGTCAACTAATCACAAAGGACTTTACATTTGAAACACCGCATTTCTTTGGCTGTAATTGGTAAATCGATCTCGGGCTCAAGTTCAGATTATTAATAACTCCAGGCCTGATTGACCTTTGCATCAGTCACTGACAAATTGGGATCTAAGCTGTTTGTTACCAGTGTTTCATTGTTAACAACATAAACCATTTTCTCTCAGGAATTCACACAATAGGCAGACAGGGGTTGAAGCTGTACATAGCTGAGTGTCAGGTACATGTTGTGTTACAAATTAGGTGAAATGTAATGATTGATGATCAGTTCATTATAAATGTTCAAGCATTGATTTTAATTGGTTTGAGGTATATACTGTATTTTTTATGGAAAATGTCGTTTTCACATACTTAGAAATATTGCTTTTTGTGTCTCTGAATTCACTGCATTATAACTGTCACCATGTGGCATATTTGCAAAACTCCTTAACCTGAGTGTGTACTAGAATCAACTTTATGGAGGGCTGGTTGTGAACAAGCTGATTGCCATAAAAAATTTTCAGACTCTTTAATATTTTCATTTGAAAATAGCTAAATAAGGATGGTCCTTTCTAAGAAAAAATAACCTACTGAATATATTTCTTAGAAATGATATTTGAGCTTGAGTTCACACTCATGATGAGGAAATTGGTGAATATTGTTCCAGGTTATCTCTCTATCAGAATCTCCATTTGGCTGACACTGTTGATATATGGCCAATAAATGTACCTGTCTTCTTAAATAGTCTATCATTGATATAAGAAACATATTGGGTTCATCAATTTACTTTGATTAATTGTCACATTACTAGTTATATGTGGGTAAATATGGTATTTTGTCTGATTTTGGGGTTAGAAGCCTTAGTTTGAATGGCTTGCTCAGATAGTGATATAAATACAAGGCCATCATTTATGTAAATATTGTATTTCTGTACCTCTACAGTAGCTGTATCAGTGGTATTTTTTGCATCTGCCAATTACTGTCACACCCACTGCTATTGAGTAGTATGAGCAGGATTGCGAATGCGGACATGGGAGAACCATAGTAGCACCAACAAACACCTACTTTTTTTAAAAATAATCTTGGAGTATCTTTAATTTCATCATTCTTATCCCCAGACTACTAGTTACAGCAGGATGTTGGTTGTCTTCGAATTTCAGGGTATTTTAAGTGCAGTTAAGTCTCCTCCGGGGGCACCCTGTCAGTGAGGTGGAGATTAGTTATGCACAGTAGTGCATTTAAGATGCTTAGAAATGAGCATGATTTACTGTATATGACCCCTGCAAGCAGCTCTTTAGAGGCTTATGTACGGAGAAAGAGAGAGGTGCCAAGTTATCTATATCATCATCAGATGATTACCAGTATACACATTTCCTACTTTTAATGAAGGTTATTTCCTGGATATAATGCCAAATCAAATTTTAAGGTAATATTAACATAGTTGCAATGCCTCAAAAACTGTACTAATACTATACTTTTTTATTTACAAAAGGGTAATTGACACCCTTTTGCAACAAGTTTACACTTTTACTTAATTCAAAATAATCTGAATACACTTATGCACTGACTTGATGAGACCTTGTTGATCTTCTCTTGAAGAGTGCAAAGTTATCCTACTGTTTAAACTTGAAAAGTAATCCTGAGGTATGTACATTTAAATTCCCAAAGACAGCCGCTTCTGTTTTAAAAAAATCATTTACAAAACAGATTGCACTGGAGGTACACTTAATTATGAACCACATGTTTTGTCCTTGAAAAGTATTGACCCAGTCTTGAGGCTGAATATACACAAATACAGCTACAAACTTTAGTTCAATTCTGACTGCATTTATAATGTATGGGACTGATAATTTAATTTATGGGACTATATTGTTCTTTCCAATTGGGGTATTGTTTTTATTTCATTCATCACAAGATAAATTTGTTTCCAGTGATATAACCCTTTGGAAACTTAAATGGTCTCTTCCTAATTAAGACTCAGCTGAAGCAGATGTTCTGCAGAAATATAGTGACCACTGTTGTTGGGTTTGACGCCATTTTTCAGCACAAGGTGGGCTACACATGGCGGCCAGTATCAGTGGCGGAGGAAGAACCCGAAAAAACCCCGGAAGGAACCACTGACCCACAAGAAGCTACTGGCAAGCTTTCTCATGTACCCACATTGGCTGAGCCCAAGACTCGAACCCACGCAGACAGGGGTGAGACAGCAGTGATCTGTAATGGTGAGCGCTTTAGGCCACTCCACCATTCGGGGCCCAGAGACTATTGTAAACACTGTTGTAAAATTGGAGCATCAGAAGACATGTCACTTTCACTTGGGAAAGGTTCATTACTTAACACAAAGCCATCTGACTTGGCGTGTTGTACTTCACTGCTCAAATTATGATCCCATCATTAACAGTTGAAGTTTGGTAATTTTTCCTAATTAATCTGACCTCAGCTCATGATTAAAAAAAGCTAATCAGTTATATGGAAATGATGCGTCAATAGCCTAATTGTTTAAGATGTTTAATTATTTCATTGCAGTTTCCTGTTTATGACTGTTAGAGAATTTGGCTATTGAGACCAAAAAATAAAAAATGGAAACCAATTTCTTTCAATAGTATTTAGCAGAGTTCTTTATTTGGTATACTGCTTTGCAGCTAAATTGGATTAAGTGGAAGACGTAGGATTGATTCATCATCTCTTTCTCTCTCTCTCAAATGAGGGCTGTTAAATTTTCATTTCTCTAAATTTCAAAAGGACCCTAACTTTCCTCGAAATGGCGCCAAAGCTAAAGTCTTTATGTTTGTTTACTCAGAGCATAATACCCAGTAAACGTTCACAAGAATAAAATGGTCAAATTTCAAGTGACTGTATGACTGTGTATGTGTACTTTTTTTTATAGCAGGGAAACAACCTCCCCCTCCATCGCCCAATTGTGGGATTATAGAAGGGTGATTTAAACTTTAGATTTGTTTTATAAAAAGAACACCATGCAATTCCTTTTCTTATTTGAAATAAATATATCTTGTGATGAATAATACAACAGAAAATATCCAGGAAATAACAATCCAGCCCCATAAACTAAATAGCTGGTCCCTTGCAGTACACATGTATATATATTCACAAAATGACCAATATATTGTTTGCCGAGTATGTTTGGTATTATCCCATATGAAAAATATAAATATTTTGTTTCCTCAGTGGAAACCAATCTGAACTATCAGTTAACAACATGCAAATGTTAAACTGAGCTAATGGGCTTGTCAGACACATTTTCAGTACCCAATGGGTAGCCTAATTTTCCTACATTTAGCCTCACTAATTTGATCTGTTGAGGCGAATCTGGTATTCAATCCAGTATTTACTGGAAAAGACCAGGCGTAAGGTCAAAGTGCATTTAAATAGAAATTTATAATACATCTGCATAGCCATGTGGCCCAGTGACAGTGGATCTCATAATTACAACAAGGACATTTTGTTTATTCAGGTTTTAATTGCCAGTGGAATATAATAGTGCCCTTGTATTGTTTACAAAAGGAATAACGCAATTGTTTTTTTTCTTCTCTCTCTCTCTCTCTCTCTTTCTCTCTCTCTCTCTCTTGTACGTAGACACATTAACTGAAACAAATATCTAAAATTTCAAGTAACATTACAAGTTGATTGGACCTGGGTCATGTGCATAATTTGCCCACAACAAAAAATATCTTTTAAAAGATACACTCAGCATAGACATAAATTTACACGTTGACACATTACTGCCCACCACCACCAAACACACAATAGTTTATAACATATTTGAGTACTTAAAAAACAAATTTGGTTGAAAACATTTGACAAAGCAATGTTTATTTTTTTACATCAGTGCTATAAGGTTGCCAAGAATTGCGTGTCACATAAACCTTGTTTAGGTCTGAACCCATTATTTTTCATACAGTCGGTACTTGAAAATATTTTTTTACATATAATTTTTCATCCTCTGAAAAGAATAATAATTTTTGCATGTATGAATAAAGATAGATATATTCAGCCTTGTGACTGGGTCATTACTTAATTTGTAAATTCAGAATTTACTCCTTTTTCTTGGGGTTTTTGAAAAACGAAAGTGGCTGTCAACTGGAACTGTGTAAACCTTAGATGATTAATTTTCTTGTCTAAACAGCAAGATAAATTTACACTGTTCAAGAGAAGATCAGTGTGGTGTGCCTCTCATCAGGTCAGCTCTTAAGTTAGTTCAGATTTCTTTGAATAAAGTAAAAGTGTAAACATATTGCAAAAAGAAGTCGATCAACCTTGTGCTGAATATACAAGACATTTTTATTTTTATTTTTTTCTTGTCCCAATATATTTGATAGAAATTAAAATCACTTGATTCTTGAAATGGTACCTGACTGTAAATCACGCATGATGTCACGGTCTTCCATGGGTGGTCATCATTCATTGATAATTCAAATGACAATCAGTTAAACTTCCATTGTTTATTAGTGGACCATAATTTGAACTACATATATTAAGTGTAATGCGCCAAGTCATTCATTTGATAGAAGCACAACTTTCCCAAGCTGAAACTGACATTATCTTCTGACACTAACATTTTATAAGTGTTTACAACTAGTCACTGCCATGATTTTGCCTGAACATCTGCTGAAGGCAAGTCTTTGTTAGGGAGAGACCATTTAAATTTCTAAAATGGGGGTTGGGGGTAAATCTTGAAAACTTTCATATTCTGGTTTGTGGTATAAAAGAGAACACAAGGCCATTCCTTCCTTTTCTTGTAACAAACTTATCTTGTGCTGATTGAAATAATAAAAAAATACCAGTTGGAAATAATAAATTTAGCTGCATAATATTAAATGACAGTCCCTTACAGTACACATACATTCAGAATTGAACTATTTCATAGTAGTGTAGATGTATATTCATTTTCATAACTTGGCTATTACTGCTTTAGACTAAACATGTGGTTCATGTTTAAGTATAAATTTAGTGTTTTCTTTTTGTTGTTTGTGTTTTTAAACGGAAGTTGCTGCTATCTGGAATTTAATTGTCCCATGCCTCAGAGGATTCATTTTCATGTTCAAAAAGTAGGATAAATTTACAATATTCAAAAGAAGCTCAAAAAAGTTGGCATCTCAAGTCAGCATGCAAGTTTTCTAAATGTATGAAATATACAAGACTTTTAAAATTAATTTCTGTTGTCCATATATATGATCAAAATAAATATCCCTGATTGCTGAAATGGCATTTGATTGTCAATTACTCATAACTTACCGGTCTTTCCATGGGTGATCTTCATTGATTGGCTGTTTAAATGTCAATCAGTAATGCCAGTCAGCCACTCCACAGTGGAGACGCCATCAGCATGCCGGCTGAGGCATGGTGGTGATTTTGTAAGTATTTTATTGCCCTGTCGCAGAACGTTATCATGGAGGGGATTAAGTACCCCACCATGATGCTTGGGGTTCCAAAGATACACATCAGCTGTACTGTAAATGGATTTTGCATTTGCTTGTCATCAAATAAGCAACAAGATTATTATTTCAGTTTATGTTCATCCCTTTGATCCTGATTCATGTAATGTATGTTTTTAACCCACAAAAACTTGACTACTCTCAATATGTTGAGTAAAATCATTCTGTCATGTTTTTAATTTTCATTGTAATTCAAATGCCATTTTAATGTTTATTTCCTAGGTCTGGATGAGGAACCAGGGCGTGAGGGAGGGACCTGGCTGGGGATTAGTAAGGAGGGTAAAGTGGCTGCTCTTTTGAATATCCTGGATATTCTACATCCAGATAAAATAGGGAGAGGTAATACATTGTTCCCTCACTACAAAGCCCTTAAATAAACTGCAGCCTCTCTTATAATGTGGTTATGGTTATGAATCCTATTCGTTGGTTCAATCTATTCCGTTATTTGATCATATTTTATTTACTTGGATTTTGAGAACAAAGTACATAGAGCATATAGATTGGGGGGGCTGTGGACATGAGAAAATATTTCTTGAGTGACAGGGAAACATGGTATTTTCACGAGTGCAATGCCAACTGTTTCCACTTTACCTGTGAAATAATTTCTTATATCCACAAAAAAATGTAGATTTTCATCTTGTTATATATTTGGTGAAAAAAGAACAAACATTTACAGTTTGTCAGTTGATCAGCTGATTGACTACAGCAAACTAAACATACAATTTTAAAAAAATGATTTATCCTCTATCTTATTGTATATTTTTATAATGAGGAAACTTGAAAAAATACCATATTTCCACTACACTCGTGAAATCTTATAGCCACCATAAATACTTTTATTTTATTTTATTATTTGGTAATAACGGGCAAAAGAAAAAGAAATGAACAAGCATCTATAGCACATTAATCAGTCAAATGATTGACTATCACAAAACCAAACTTAACATGAAAAATAGGACAAGTCATTACACCATCAATCACATTGATTGAAAATATTATACATGCATCAAGAAAAATAAAATTTATATTTCTCAGTAGGTCTAATTGATTAAATATTAGAAACTTTAAACATGATATACTTGATATCAAAACCTGTGTATGTATACAACGTACAAATTTTAAGTAGATGTTGGTGAAGACTTGAAGATGAAACTCGGCAATAAGTATTGGAGTTAATGGTAAGTTCAACTACAATGTCAACACTTTATTTCTTTCTACTGTATCAGTTCGTAATAGATGTTACTTTCATTTGCTATTATAGATAACTCTTTTCCTTTGAACTATTGTGGTCCAGTTGGGTTACATGCTGGTGAGGTTCAGAGTACACATACAGGTAATGATCCTGCCTGGCTGCCAGCCAGTTTTGTGAGCAATGAATTTACTGTCTGCTGGACATTTGCACAAAGTTTTTTGGCTGCATGCTGTTTTGTTGATCATGGGAATGAATGTGTTATTACTGAACATGCAACTTTGGCCTGGGAATGTATCTGCCTTCTCCTAGCATTTCATGATGTGGGAGACCTTAATGTCAGTAGTTGTGCACTTTGGTACACTGGCAACAGAGATAGTGCTTTGTACATTGAATAGGAATTACTTCTTCTGTGCAGGGTATTGAGCTTATTATAATAGTTAAGGCTATTTATGTTCTTATGTCCAGCAGTTTGCACTTCGGAGACAAGCCCTCATTGGAAAGCTTTTGAAGAAGCTGTGTCATCACTGTAAAATTAACCCACCAAAATTGGAATTAAAAAATTAGATCATGAGATTATTTTCTGTAGAAATTTATGAAATTAGCAAGTTATGTAGTCATAGATTACGATGAATTTCGACACAGGGAGAATATTCTAGTGCATCTGAAATCTCTTAATTGATAGCAGAAGGGGGAATTTAATTTTGCTGTTGTCTATTCATGCTGCATATGGCCATGCCATTTCCATTTTAGGGTCAGTGTAGAACAATTATAAAAGTAAAGAGTCATGAAATGTTACCCACTCCTACCATTTTTGTTAACTTCATGGACCTAAACATTGTTAGCACAATTAGGCAAAAAAGGACTAGAGGTAGACAAGACAATATTTTTGGGTAGTCATATTTATGTATTAATATGTCCATGTTCTAGGTAGTTTTGAGGCCATTGCTGCAATTTTTCTTTTTTAAATACATTTTGGTACAATTTCGAAATTTAATTCTTTCACAAAAATCTTCTATGCACCAGTATGCTAAAATACATTAAGTGTTCAACTTAAATGTTATGTGAAATCTTTTTTTCACCATAAATGTTTTTGAAAGGAAACTTATACTATATACCTGTAGGTTGTTAATCATTTGTCTATAGTTAGTCCCGAGTCCTCCTTCGTTACGGCTATGATGCTTTACAGTTTATTGATTACAAGATCATTTCTTTTACACCGTGGTTTTCCACAGGTGGAACTAACATGACTGATTACTAGAAGTTGAGGTTGTCATGGACTAACATCACTGCTGTCATTTCTCCTGAAAGGATCTATATAGTCTTATTGGGTCTCAGTCAGGCATTTCAGGCACAGCATAAGCCCCTGGTTTTGTTGATCTTATGTCTCTTGCATTTGAGGAATAGCCTCTTTTTGTTTGCCTTTCTTATAAGTAAATTATGTATTCATCACAGTTTTTAATCTTGTTCCAGGAAGATGTAACCCTTGCACATTTCATGTATTTTTCTGCCAGTCCTAATTCCAAAATGAAGACCTCATACCATCCATTTGATCAATGAGGAGAAGAGGGGACATAAAGACCTAGAACTCCGGCATTGTCCATGATAACAAATTCTGCTTCAGAGAGGGGATACAGAAGTAATATTGCCAGTGAGGCAATAAAAGTGATGTAACCACTGTGGTGATGCTTTTGGTTTGTTGCCATTTCCATTGGATTGCATATGATGTTTTACTTGCATATATGATTTATCTGGCTTTGGGAAAGTATAAATCTTTTGTAATTGAAAACTGATATTTGTTCTCCCTTAAATACCTCTAAAGGGATGAAAAACTGATTCTGAACCATCTTTTTTATTCACACTTGAAAGAAAGCTGAAATAAGGTTTCTCCAGCGGTATGCAGTGTTTTAGTCTAAGATCACCTTTGTATTCCAGGGACTTCATGAAAGAGAAACATTTCCTTCTGTTTTCCTCTTGGAATTGATATGGAGTTTTTTTTGCAAATTCACAAACTGATCAGCCTACTGTGGATTCACCTTTAGAAATCTGTTACTTGTATTAGCATCTTTCCATAAATGAAAATCATCATCAAAGAGACTGCACTTGCTTGTCACAAACTTCCACAAAGTCTGTATCATCAATTTATTGTTTTGTTGCAGGTGAAAATATAGCAGGTGAATTTGTTAATTTTTTAAATCTGTTTTGTATTTTATTTATGAAATAAATGAAAAATGGTCATTTTGCTTACGTTGTCTTAATATTTCCTCTTGCAGATGATCTGTTGAGGGGAGATAATTAAAAAGTAGTTCCCTGGGTCTTGGAAAAAATAGTTTCAAAAGTGATATTACCAATGAGAAAATAAGTTGTATAGCCACTGGTGATATCATTTTACTCCCACTGATACATTTCAATATCTCATTATGAAATATGTAATAAATAGAGGATATCGGTGTATTTTTAGTATTTAGTAGCTATAAGGAAATACTTCACAAGTGTAGTGGAAACATTGTGTGATACACTTTTTCAGCAAAAAACATTGGTTTGCTTAGAATTTTTCTCCATTTATTGCCAACGTGAATAACAGCTGCATTACCACATCAATATAAAGAAGTTCGGAGCTTTACAATAATTTAGAATATTGACTTTTTACAGATTTCACTTATAGACATAATGCTTCAAAATCTGTAATTTGCCAAATCTACGACTTTTCATACAAAAATGAAGAGATTTTTACTTTCATTAATACATTTCTTGTGCAGATAGATATAGTAGACATTCTTGGTTGTATTCTATTGTAGCAACTTCAAAGAGCAATTGTATCTGACATACTTAACGTACATGCCAACCATTGCACTTTTGGCTTAATCATTACGCTTTTGGTCACCAAATTATGTTTTCTGTGAGACTGCCTTACACTTTTTTGCTACATTAAAAACTAAAATAAAAATAAAGCAATAAAAAGTTGTTTTTATCATTTTATTATCATCTCTTTAATTTCACTCATATAAATTTGAGAATATTTTTAAAAAGGTGACTGCTGCATAAAAAAAGATTTAGAGTATTTTCCTTATTTGATGTTTATAGCAACTGTATATGACCCATTAGAAGAAAACAGATGGCTTTCTTCAGAAGTGAACTTTGCCTAACAGATTCATTTTTTGATGAGCTAGTCAGATGTTAAGCAAAATGCATTAGTGTTGAGCTGTGGATGTGATATGATGGAAAATATTAGACCAGAAGGATTTTTTCAAACTTCCGAACATGTCAGATCAGAAAAAATGACAAATCAACACCGCTTTGTAAACTTTAAAAGAAGAATATAAGAGTAGTGTAATAAAGCACTCTGAGCACCTGGTCATGATCATTGCAGAATTCCAGCCCCTGCTCATTCAGCTAAAGTTGCACATGTGGACTAGTTGAAGTGAGTGCTGAGTAGAAATAATTTTTCAGAATATTTTGTGTTTGCATTCTGGTTCTAATCTATATGGAGTTTGCCCTCTGTGACAATAATTTTGACCTGCTGCAGAACCAGGTTACTTGAAAAAATGTTTCTTTTTCATACATGCTGTAATTTTGGTATGTAATATATAGATCACACAATTTTTATTCCCAAATTACTTTTTTGGCACTTACAATAGCAATAAATACTTGTACCTCTCGGGGAGGGGGTGTGTGGCATGTATGACTTATGAGCATACTATTTATGCACCAAAGATTTTACTAATTCTAAGAAGAAAAAAAATTGTTTCAACAGTGATATCACCACTGTGGCATAATCAGTTTTCTCCCACTGACACATTTCAGTATCTCATTATGAAATATATAATAAAATGTCGTTTTACATCACTACCTTATCTTCAAAACTAGGTGACATTTTGTTATTGTAATGTAACAGCATAAGGTGGTCTCATTTACAGTGCTGTTCACTTTGATGGTTCTTATGAACGACTGACTGAGCCCTGTACCATTAAATATTTTGTTAATTTATGGCATATCAAACCTACAGTTTCTTGGAAGTAAAGCAACAGAAGCAGCAGACTGGTTAATACACCAGTTGTTCAGTTTCAAAAATTTATTGGCAATTTTTATAAACCAATTTGTCAGTTCTCATCTCCAACATTTGAACATTGTTTTAGATTTGACAGACTCTGCATATGTAATTTTATACGCAAAGTCTGCGCTTAAATGTGAAGAAAACGCGTTCACACATACTAGTGTATACATTTTGGGGAAATATGTGCAAAACCTGTCAGAAATATCCAAACTGGGACATAATAAAGACTGTCATCAATAAAATAGAGAATTGCTTTGTGATGGTAAAAGATATGCAAGAGTAGATTTAATTAGTTACTGTGTTTTCTGCATGTTTTAGGATGGCAAAAAAAAATTTAATTTGCTGTCCAGAAGCAAACAAGCATACAAAAAATCCAAAGCCAGACAACCAAACCCACACATACAATATTAGCATACAGTATATACTTACTTATAGGTTGACACTTTTTGCTGAAAATTTGATTTATTTAGAGCAGGGGTCATCATATAAGAAGATAGATAAATAAAAATCAGATCAATCTTAGGGTGATATTGGAAACTCAAGATTTTTGCAGTATGTACAGATATTGTCATGTCAGTTTAAGTAATTTTTACATTTCTTGCCACTATTCCCATCTAGAAATGCATATATGGTATGCAGTAATTTGAAAATATTATGGGTAAATTAAATATTGTCCACCGCAAAGTGAAGTTCCCATCAGTTTTGTTTGCAATTTGGTATTTACTAGTAAGTATATTGCTTCCATTTTTGTACAAGACTGAACAACCTGTATTTGTATTATATTATGTGTTTTGTTGTATAAACACTGTTTTGTGCAATAAAAGTTTTGATTTATTTTGTATTTTCATTATCCATATGTCATGTCTAATTTCTAAGTGATATTTCCCAATTTCTCTCTGCCAGTATACATGGGCTAATAAGCCTTTGCCTTGTAAAGGCAACACTCACTTTGTTTTCAAGTTGACGGTCCTTTTGATTTCATTGCACATTTGATATTTGTTCATTGCTAAAAAGACTGTTTGAATTCAGATGAGATACAAGTTGGGATAGAGCAACTTTTTCTAAGATTTTTTACATGAATGGGAGATTAGAAACTGGGCGGTAGTTCTTTAAATCGTTATGGTCAAGTGTTGGTTTCTTCAGCAGAGGCTTTACAATGGCAGTTTTGAAAAATGATGGGAATTCCCTGGATGAGAGAGAGGTATTAATAACATCAGTTAGTAAAGGCAATATTGGATCTAAGCACTCAAGCGGCAGTGATGTCGGAATCGGATCAAGTTCACATGATTTTGGTGCACTCTTCATCACAATTGTACATACTAAATCCATAGAGACAGGTTCAAATGCTGCTAACGGTTTCTGCTGAAATTCTGTATTGCAACTGTATGGTGATGATGAGTCAATTGAAATTCTGGTGTTATCTATGATGGTTTGTACTTTGCCACGGAAGAAATTTGCAAACAGGTCCGGAAGGTCGACTAGAGAGAAGGTAGTTGGAAGTGGTGTACATTTGTTCCTTGACATTAGCTTGTTAGAAATCTTGAATACCTCTTTGCAGCTGGAACTTAACAGTTAGTATATACAGTACCTGCCATAATACAACATGCCATGTAAAGAACACAATTTTTTACTCACAAACCCCTGGACACGTTATTGTTTTGTAGAACGTGATTTTCAGTAGTCTTGGGAACAAAAGTTAAAAAACAAAAAGCAAGAGAGGGAGAGAAAAATAAATTGTTTGACCACCACTATATGTATCTCTAGCATGTAGTCTGTAGAAACAGTCAGCAGTTCTACTTAGAACTCATGTAAAATTATCCTCTGGGCAGTTTATACAGTACACAGTGTGACCCTGTTTTAACAAGGTAATTAGGGTCCATAGAACCCAACCATGTTATAGACCGAACTGTTTCATAACCAAGTCAGTTGGCTGTAGAAAATTATACATGTACCAAAAAAAACAAATGGCCAGGGGAGGATAGTAAAAGTGGGCACAGAAATATGTGCTTTTGATTAAATGAAGACAAAACTAGTCTGAAATACACTTGCATATCGACAACTTCCATGTTGTACAGTCTATAATGTGTTAAGTACTGTAGATGTATATGAAAAATTCATGAATTCAAGTATATATCGTGTTATAAAATTCATGTGTCATTCACATAGAAAACAAAAATAACATAAACTGGTAGTCCTTGTTTGAGCTATATTCCGTTGTGAACAACAAACACTGTCACTAAACAATTCACTATGATATTGTTGCCAGTAGCACATGCTATAGTTGTTTATATGCTACATGTACATGTACTTAAATTGGCCTAGATTTTGGTCAGCTGGAGATGGCTATCATGTTGCCAAAGCTACCCAGGGGATGAGGCTATTCATAGGGAAATGAAAGCATTTGAACAAATTAAAAAAGTAACTCGACAGACAGATATCTGTGGTTTCAAAAGATTGTAAATTTAATTTGTGTTTTATGCCGACTTGGTGCTGACTTTTTTGGATGAAAGCTGCTTTATTTTTTATTGAAGATTGTCATTTGCTTGCTTTGATGAAGGGTGCATGCATTATTGAAGTCACCATTAAAGAACAACCTTGGAAGATCCCGAAAATGCCCATTTGTTATTCTGGTGGCAACATCAAGTAACTGTAGAACATTGAAACTGAATTTTTTTGCTTAGTATTTATACAGAATGATTAGTGCTACAAAGTTAATCAGTTTTCTTTGAAGTTTCAACAAACTGTTTTTTTCTGGGTACATTTTTTAAAAAAATAGCCAACATTTGGTCGATTGTAGTCATTCCTGCCTTCAAAGGTTGGTTGATTGTAGCTAGTCCAGTAACACGACTATTTGAGTGGATCAGAGCATATAGCTGGCCAGATGTCAGCATAAGCAGATTATGATACAATAATGCACTGTTTAGATGGTTTGTCCGTATGAACAAAGAATTTGTTTATGTAACAATAGATGCCAATGCATTTGATATCCAAGTTTGTGGCTTTCTTTCATAGTGCATTTGAATTTCTCCACTCTAAACCCAATATTTTTTATACAAGTTTAAACAGCCAAGAATTTTTTGCAAAATAATTGCCAGATAGTATATTTTATCACCAATAAGGGCGGAAAAAAATCACAATTTGCGACAATTGTGAGGCCCAGCACAATCCCAGAATAAACTTTTTACATGTTATTCTTCTTACTTTTAAGAAGGAAAAAATATTTTTTCCATGTACGAGAAAAATGCTTGTATACAAATTTTCAGGAGTCATGACACAATCATCTTACATTAGAATTCATGCAAGATCTTTTCCTCAAAATGATAGTAAACTTTTGCATATTATTTTGTGTACTGATAAGGAGAAGAAAAAAATTTATGTGCAAGAAAAATATATACATGTGAAATCTTGGGAGCCATGCTACGATTGTGTTATATCCGAATTTGTGTTATAATAAATATAAGAGGCACTTAAAGGTAACTTGGTCACACATAAGCAGCCAACATTTCACAGAACACTTAGTTTGGCTGAGTATAACTAGAGTGAAGCCATGTTTAAATCTGTGAAGACTACTGTTTGAGAGCCCATTAGGCTAATTTTGCATCAGTAAAGTGAAACAATCCAAACCATTTGAAGTTACAGGTCGATCAAAGAAGTGTGTTGTGAGGAACTAGTCATTACACATGCCTTGAATGAGAATGTTTAAGTCGTCTTTATTAAAGATTATCAGCAAGCTTGTGATAAGCAGAAATTCTTTGAACTTGGATTTGTAGTGCAAGACATGATTATTTTGGAATAGTGTACAGTGATTCATTTTTGAAGGTAAAATGTCAGAATGAGGTTTGATTCAACATAGGATGAACAATCTGCAAAGTGAGCAAAGTCCAGCAGAACTAAATTAATTTTGTGCACACACTGTAAACACCATATTGACATCAGTCCTTCTGGAATGTACAATATCTGTTGACATAGCAAACCACCTAGCATATTGGACGCTCCCTTGCAGCAATTTAGGTGCAGAAAGATATTCTTCTTTGCTGAGATAAATGGAACATCTTTTCTCTAAAAAGTACAAAGATGAACACAAATGACACTTTTAAGTTTAGTACCCTCCATTCCCCCTCCCCCAGTCAAACTATGGAGACCAGCAAAGAGAGCAGCTAAGTAAAAATATTGTCCACTATCTGTTTGATATTTAATGTCTCTATGATTGGAATTATGTGGGTGTAGGCACCTGTGAGGTGATGGTGTTGTGCAGTGCTAAATTTGCCAACTATTTTTTGTTTGAAAGTGTATTAAATGCTTCAGAGAAAACAGATGTTAATTTGTTTTTTCAGTTCAATTTCAGTGAGGTTATATGAAAAGGTAACTTATTCTCAATTGGATGACCCATCATTTTAAGTTATGTGCACTGCCCCCCCCCCCCTTTGGGACCGCAAAACATTTTTTGAGTCTTCAGAAACCCACCCTAGTACTGTCTGGAAATATTGCAGGCATGTATTAGTCTATCCTTTGGGTAATAATGTGAAGTAACTGCAGTATATGTGTCATTCATAAAATGATAACATATTGCCTAGTTTCATCTGGTTTATCGAGTCCACAAGAAGATGCAAACATATTGAAGAAAACACCTTCACTTGTGAAGCAAATGAATCCACCATGTTTTAATCTTTTACTATCATCTACTCAGTATTACAAATAAATATATGCATATGACTCAGATTGATCTCATAGATATATTATTAAATAAAAACAAAATGAAAATATATATGATGTGATGAATCCTGATTGTAATTTTCCAGATAAAGTAGCAGTGTATTTTGGTTGTTGGTGCGAGAGTAGGTCACTTCCAAATAATACTTACAGAACTACTGAAATAATTCCAATTTGTGTGGTGTGGCACCAAACCTTACATAAAACTAATAGCAAATTAAATTACAAAATTCCAATACTTATAATCATAACAATATATAAAACACATGAAATGAGGATATTTTTTTCGTTCTAGGTTATATTAAAATGTTATAATCCACTCAAAATTTATATCTCTATAAGCACCAGTATTTGATTGGGTGCAGGTTTTAGTATTAAACAAAATTTTTTTAAATGAAGATGTTGTTCTCTTTTAATGCAGAATAATAAATATTCTTTTGATCATTTACAATTTACATATTTTTTTTAACAGGTAAGTATAGGTTGATTTATTACATCATTGTCAGCAATCTAATGAATAGTGAAGCATAATTCTTTCAATATTTGACAAGTCAAATTATACATGTAACTTGCTGAGGTTATTTTTGATGATTACTAAACCATTCCTCCATTTTCTAAATTTGATATTTGTATATCTGTCTTGTCTTATTGTTGAAGGATGCAGTTGTGTCCAAAACATAAGTGCATAAATAAAATTCTTTTATAGAAAGTATGGTAGTCAGTTATATAAAGTATGCAAAACTTTCATATTGTACCAACTAAGCCTCACCCACCCATTCTTGTGGACTCGGGCATATAGAATAGGCCTGATACACCCTCCAGCATGTTGTAAGAGGAGACTAATGGAGTCAGCCTATTTGCCTAGTCTTGCATCCCATGATGTTTTATCTGGGAAGGTTTTGGACTTTTCAGAAGAATGCAGTTTAATAAAAAATGACACTGTACTTTAAGGATTTTCCCCTTGTTTTATTTTGTTTTTTATGCTTTGTTTTATACCAAACTTACTTTACTGTATAGCCAGAAGTGTGCTGATGTGCTGTTAAACCCTACACCTATAAACATACCACTAAAGACTTACATACTGAATTTTTAAACAGGAAATAAAATACATGGTATGATCGAGCCTATTAAAAATATTTTGTCGGAGTTTTATTTTCAACACTGAATACCATCCTTAGACATTATTTGCCACTTTTATGGGTAGAGTTCTGTCCCCTTATTTTATGTACCCACGTATACTGTGCTGATTATTCTTAGATTTAAAACAGAATGGTAAGTGAAAGAGACTCTAAGATGTTTTGTTTATATGCTGACGTTCAGTGTAATTCCATCAGCAATTACACTCTCCTTCAGTATTTTAATAGCCACCTTTCCAAGCATTATCTGTGAACTTACTTGCATCTTGTAAAGCTTAGGTGGCCTGACCCATTTGAGATAGCATCCATTGTTAGTGCTCACTGGAAGTAAAATACATTCTTATCAAGTGTATTAACTTCACCCCATGAGACAAAGTTTTTATGTCAGTTCATTTAAAAGACTTTTAATAATGTGATACCAGATGAAATCTTGGTTTTTGTGTGTGTGTGTGTATGTGTGTGTGTGTGTGTGTGATTTGGATTTTTAACATAGCTTTAACAATTTTTCAGTCATATCGCTACAATGTCTGCAGTGTGGCAGTTTATAGTGATGTCTAGCACTGGGGCATCATGCCGCAGACATGTAGCATGATGTCCCACCCAGTCACAATATCCTGACACCAGGCTTACCAGTCCTAACACTAACCTCTTAATGCTGAGCACCAAGTGAGGCAGCTGTTAGTACCATTTTTGTAAGTCTTTGGTATGGCTCGGCCAGGGATCAAACCCATGACCTCCTGCATCCGAGGCAGATGCTCTAACCACTAGGCCACTGGAGCGGTCATGCTAGAAGATGTTTATGTAATAAGTTTTGACTCTTACTTTCTTTTTTTCCCCTAGTCTTTCTTTTGTAACTTTATCTTAGAGAGAAATATATTTAAACCACTTTATTTTCCTGTAAATTTTAACGATTCTTTTACCTTTAACTTAGCAATATACAGACCTTTCTTAGAATTTATTCATGTGTTCGTATGACCCTAAGACATTAAGTCAAAAATGAGGCTAAGTTATGCACTTGCATTAACAATTACATCATTGATGGCTACTGCTGAACACATCAAGGAGCAAAACTGATCAATATTATTGTATTCATTATGTAGCAGGGCAGGTTGGGAGTTGGGGGTGTGCCTCTTTAAAAATTGAGCTTGAAAACACAAGCAGAACATTTCCTAGAGTAAGTTTCCGTTACAATTACATGGTTAAATAAAACAGTGGAAATGATTAAATGCGGAAGTTTCTGGTGTTTCACGCCCTGAGTCTCCAGCAGGGTGTACATTACCTGACACCCTGCCTATGCCCTACCACACCACACCACACCATAAGCGATCTTCCTGGATCTGCCTTTGTGGATTGGAGATGCTAGAATCTATAATGACTTAAGCTGCCAATATGTTCCATCTGATTGACTGACTGCCTGCTACCTTGTAACTATTCTGCAACTTAGGACTAGACAGATTTCTTGTCCAATGAGTACAAGTTAAAAATTTGCTGAGCAAGTTGATTTATGTTTTGGTGCATGCCCAAAGTATTTGTAAGAAGGATAAATGCAGGATTTTTTGGCAATTTCATGAAAACTGTACTTTTGAGCAAAATACTGTTTTTTTCTGTTCCACAAATATAAGAGATTTCCAGATGTTAGTTATGTAAGTAGTCCTGTATCTTTAAATTAGCTTAATTCTACTATATCTTTTAATTGCACATTTACTGTATTTATTGTTGCAAAATTAGTGAGCAAGTATAAACAGCATACACCCAAATTTGCATGATATAAAAGGCTGTTAGCTTAAGTCACCAGGCTTGCTTGATGCAGTGGAAAGCAAAACCAAGAATACAAGGTGTCCCAAGTTTTAGGGCACTGGACAATGATTTGAACATTGACTGTGCTAAATTTAATCATGCAGACAAGGCATACCAGTTCAGATTTTTAAGGTAAACAAAAGTCAGATTTGTATTAAAAAAGGAAAGAATGTTGCCGGATCAATGTAAATTTATTACAAGATAGCTTGTATTAAAACAAGGATGTTGCCAGATCAATTTTAATTTATTATAAAATAGTAAAAGTAATTTTTGACACCATGCACATTATGCTGTCAGAATTTTGAAAATGTCAAAATTTGCTTAAGGGATGTAAACAATTGGCAAGGAGGGACAGTTTTTACCATATTTTCCCCAGTCTGTTATCTATATAAAGCTCTATGCAGATGCAGTCAAGGCAGGCTGAGGCTAAATTAAATGGTAGATCATTATCAAGGCTTTTTGTATTAATTGTCATATCAAATGAACAGGTCTGATCCAGTCTGCTGCTGCATTATAATGTAGTTCATTCGGTGTATGCTTCTTGCAGTCAAGTGAATCTTTATAGGGGTAGATATGATACTGACAAATATTAATAGATCTTATAAGATTTCAGTTGATCAGTTACCTACAGTCTATTTTATGATCTATTTCAGGTTTCTTGGTGCGCAATTTTTTGACATCCAAATTAAGCAGTTCATGCTATCTCAAGGATGTAATGAAACACAGAGAACAATACAATCTCTTCCATCTTGTCTTAATTGATCTTAGGTATGTAACAATCTTCTCATTCCCTTGAGCTTTTCTGTGTTTCAGCTAGAAATTTTGTAAGGTGGAGGGAAAGGGAAAAATGACACAGGTTGTAAACAAGTTAGCTTGTACATTAATTATGCACTATTATAAAAACAATAAACTTTATGCTTTCTGTTCTGTGTGCATAGCTGCCAAGTGTCCCATTTTTCCCATATTTGTCCCACAATTTGGACCTGAATATGGGTGTATGTTTTTCTTGTTAAAAATCCATTTTTGTAAAACAGTTGGATTAAAAATGTCCTTGCAATTTTCTATTTAGAACAGGCACCAAGTTCCATTCTTAGTGTAAATGTATTATGTGTGTGTGTGTGTTGAGTGATTTGGATTTTTAACATAGCTATAAAAAAATTTCAGTCATATTTGATTTCTGCAGTGTGACAATTTATAGTGATGGGGCATCATGCCACAGACATGAAGCATCATGTCCCACCCAGCACATAACCTGACAACAGGCCGACCAGTCTTAGCACTAACCTCTTAATGCTGAGCTCGAGGCACAGCAGCTGCAAGTACCATTTTTATAAGTCTTTGGTATGACTCGATTAGGGTTTGAACCCTGTGACCTCCCGCATTTGAGGCAGACACTCTAACCACTTAGGCCACCAGAGCAGTATATATGGATATAGAGTTCTAAAATATAATGGGTTCATTCGAAATTGAGGCTATCATGCTAGTCTTTAACAACCATATTGGATTGTGCAAAGCATGTGCCACTATCAATGTATATCATCTTTGTCATCTTGAAAAGAAAAGCAGAAGATTCAGAAATTTCTTCAGGAATGAAAAGAAATCAGAAGTTGAAGAACAATTATACTGTCATGTTTAAATTTGTGAAACCATCTAGTAAAAGGAGAAAACTTTGCATTTTGGAAATTATGTAATTGTGATTTCACTATTGGGCATGGTGGCACCCATGACATAAAACACCATGAAACAGCAAATAAACATAAGCTTGCTGCTTCATCAGCAGCAGAGCTTGGACTTACAATGTTTATAAATATCAGAGAGAACCTTGGTGTAATTCAATTGGAAGTTCATTGTACTAAATTTCTTTTAAAAAGGAACCTGCTTCTTTCAGTTGCCAGTGATGCTGGTAATTTATTTTGCACTTTTCCAGTCATTAAAATCGCACACAGCTAACTTCATCAGTCATTTCTTTGTACATCTGCAATATGGGGAGTTGGGCAGTTTATTACCATTACAAAAATTTTAAAGCCTTGTGAGATATGTTAATACAAGATATAACTAGCATAGTTAGTAAAGCTTGATTGGATGATTTATTTAGTTGCTTAAGGTAAAAGAATACAAGAACTTGAGATCTTCATTACATGGAAATGGTAAAATATGGCTGGAATACGTAGCTGTGAAGTTTCTTGGTAGTGTATCTTATTTTATCAATTCTATCATTTCTTCTTTGAATACACACCCAATCATAATACCTTAGAACTACTACTACCTTGCAAATCGAGCCCTCCCAGGTTAAAAATGTTTTGCTAAAAAGCTGAAAGTTATCTGCCCACCTAGGTGTCGGTCAGGCAGAATCTCACCCTGATACAGGGATTGGCACTAAATCCCATGAATATCCCAGTCACTACTTCAGCTTGTACCAGGTATCATGCTTTTGAAAAGAGGGAACTCACAAAATCCTCTTCCAAGTTTCTGGAAGCTCTACACATACAAGTTGGAGTCTTCACTTCATATGTGATACTTTATTAATTTTACCTGTATAGAACATCACTGGGCCTATTCCTATAGGTATATTGTCTCATAATGGATATTGTCACACCTACATTTTATGGTGCTTCAGTTCTTTTTTATGTGCAGGCTTTTGTGTGTAATATAGAAAACTTGTGACATTACTGTATAACTTCCTCTCAAGTCAGATAGGTACAGGTCAGTTTTCTATACATGGTTTACTCATTAGCATCCAGCTTATGCAGTGTTACTATAAGCAAAGCTTGAGTGATTTTTATTCTGCATAGGCATTTAAACAGTTGGCCTTCATATGGGTAAGTTGCTACTAGAATTGCTTTTTTTGCTTTCCAGCTTGTACATGTAAGTACAATAAGTGACACATAAGTGATTCTACCTAGACAAGTAGGCAAATTCACTTGCCTACAGGTCATTTGTGACTTGATTATTTAGCATCTGCTTTTAATTATTAATACTTGATAATTTTTATACCTGTACAGGTCATGTACAACTCTCTACAGGTGTTTGTCATAGTGGGTAACTCTGCATGGTTTCTTACAAGTTCAGCACAGGACACTGACTACAGATAAATAGACCATGGGTGAGACCTGTATGACAACCACTCAACATATGTAATTTTCTGTCATTCCTGCAATATGTCAGACTTGCCTGTTATGGACAGAAGTCAGTCATAGCTTGAGGGATGAGAACATTGCTTGCACACAAAGGTTTGCACCATATCATTCCTGGGCAGCAATCTGGAGAACAGCAACAAGCATCAGTTACAGTCATGCATATCAGAGTTATGGACTGGACATGTGAATCAATATCCCATACCCCATCCCAGCCTCAAGAACTGGACTACATCATGCCAGGCAAGATGGACATGTTCTTTGATAACTGGACTTGGCCGTATAACTGATTGCAGTGGACCACAACCACAGTTGATCATACAGTATTAGCCTCCAGAAAACAAACTTATCCAGTTTCATGACTCACATATTGCTGCCAAACTCCTCCCCAATATGATGCACAGTTTAGTGCTGTGATACCAATGAATCCACTTCATGAAACCAATTGTACATATACAGGCACTGTCAAGGGTCAGTCTAACCACATAGTGCTGCTAGGCACTTCCTGTGGAAGAAGTACAATTCATATAGACACCCTCATGGATCAGTCTTACTTGGATAGTACCTCAAAATACTTCCAATGTCTGATGTCCATCTTGGGGCCTCCTTTTTCAAGCAATGTCTCTTCATTCACCCTAATGCCTCTGTCACCCAAGAGACTTTACTTAAGGATGCATTAGAAGTAATGGGATCTGACTCATAAGTACTTCAAATGTAGTGGGTCACCATTATAAACATTCTTCTCCAACTACTTCGCAGATAGCACAGGAGACGTCAACTTCACTACCTCATTCTATAGATGACAAAAGAGGCATTCAGGTTCCTTCGTCATTATTCGATCTTGGATGAGTTCTCATTTTTCTACATCACCTGCCAGGTTTACAGTTCTGACATTAGGTGAGAATTATCTACAGAAGATTCTTCTTTCAGTTGCTTTTCTGAACAGTTATTGACATTTTTGGACTGAGTACATCATCAATTACAAGTTCCAAGCATCTACGGGAGTATTATATAACAAATGTCTCCTGTTTTCTGTTTGAATAAACATGAGTTGACTCACACCATCATGACCATGGGATCAATCTTGTATTGTGATGATCCTTAATATGTGGACCACAGCTTATATCCATCCACCATAGAGGTACAACATACTATAGCTATAATAGCAACTATGAACTTGCAATGGGTGGAAGAGATTCAGTGCTCTCTAACCCCACTTTACAGACCTGTCTTGGCCCAAGGTATGCTCACAAACTCCATCATCAGTTCTCCTCCTTAATGATCTGGTTGACAGAATTCACTATAATCCACTGCTCTTTCATCTATAAGGCAGCACTTATCAATTGATCTTCAACCTTAGTGCATTCAGTCAACTCATTTATGCCCTTGGGTTTGTGATGGAATACAACAACAGTTCCCAGTGCTGTCCATTGTGAAGACTGTGCAGTCAGTGTGGACTTGGAAGGGACATGTTTTACACCCCACTCCAATACCTTTCAGAAGTTCTCTTATTCACTTACAATGGGCTACAAACAACAGACTAGTTATATTTTGGATCAAAACAATTCTACATGTTGCTCTCCCTTTAATCTCACTCTTGTCAACAAGTACATCTTAGACCTGTACCCATTAAAGATTCAGTCAACTGTGTTTGGACTCTATGCTCAAGTAAGATGAGTGTGATCCCAAGGAAAGAGATTTGAATTCATGCAATGGTAAGTTCTGTGCCTCTTTGGAGCATTCCATCTGCTAGAGTATTAATTTGCCAGCCAAGGTTTGCTCATTACTCATTACCTTTGTCACATAAATCCTGGGCCCAAAGGCTTGGCTAATTTTTGCTTCCTATGCATTGGAATGGCCAAATGTATACACATCTAAACACCTTGGATTCTGAACATGATACAGGAATCAAAGTATCTGAATGTCTCTTCATCCTGATTACTTTACAAAAATAGGGAATACAGGGCCAGTTGGAACAATACAGGAAGGCAGTGGAACATAACCTCATTGGTTCACACAGAGTACTTTACTCCATTGGAGAGATCCATACCACAATAGCTCACTTTCAAGGCTCATTGATGAGAAAGTTACCACCCATCACAGTTAAACTTAACATTCTATGATCACTATTACACTGTGGTATCATAGAAGAGAGAATATCGCATGACTCAAAGACCTGTGTGATCTTCTATTCATTTGGATTTCACCTGGCCAAAGGTACTGGACCTTTGCCCAAGTGGACTTTTCATGGGAATTAACCTGGCTCAACAAGACACCAATTGAACTGCTGTCAAGAGTTTATATAGTTCACCAATCCTAATATGCCCAAATTCCACCTTTTTTTGGTAGATAACGTAGCTTTTGTAGTTAAAAGTTTTTAACCTGGGAGGGCAGGATTTGCAAGGTAGTAGTAGTTCTCCTAAGGTATTATGATTGGGTAAGTATTCACGAAGAAACATATTTTACTTGAAAAAATTAGTATCTGAAACTTCACAATCTTAGTGACGTGAAATTCTATAAAATTATGTTAACGTCATGGATCTTAGCCTTAACACCAAGTGTCCAAAACCAAAAGGTCAGAGGTTGGCATTTAGCATTAGGATACCCTCTCCTTTTGTGGAATGAACCTTAATCGAAATTGAAACTGCATGCATCAATTACAATGTTTCCTTTTTTTTAACATTTTGAGAAATTTGTGTTTGTGATTAGTATGTACATATTTCACTTACAGTGAAACCTTTTTATAAAAGACACTAAATGAACCTCACAAATATGTCCATTATATTTGAAAATCTTGTCACTCAGTCTCCTGAGTGGATGATCATATCAACATGGAGTTATCAAATAAAGTCTTCAAATGGTGTCAAGTTTCCCATTTGACCTCAATAACTAATGCCAAGCATACATCCAGTATGGCTGCCACAGTGGCTGATTTGAAAATCTTATTGCTTCAGAATATGAGATACTTTCAACACTCCGTGGTTAAAAAGAAAACAATGGTCTTATCATGAATTGCTGGAAATTGTTTTAGTGGGCTGAGAATTCTCAATTTTTAGTGTCTCAGGCTGAGTGTTTTCTGCTACATTTAAGAGAGGTCATTGTCTCAGGATGATGATACCTGCCAACCATTGTGCTTTTTGTACCTCATTACATTTTATGCTTTACTATATTGGATTATGCAGGGTTTTTTTGGTACTTTGAAAATAAAATAAAAATAAAACAATAAAAAGTAATTTTTATTTCATTAATCCAAACATCATATAAGTTTGAGACTATTGTCCATCATAGATCTATGTGTACTTTCCTTATTTTCTATTTATACCAGCTGTATATCACACATTTCCAAGAAAACAGACAGGTTTCTTCCATTTGAAACTTTGTTACAGAGTCATTATGCTAATGAAGAGTTTGATAGCAGATCAGTCTATACTTTTAAAAAAATGGTGCCAGATGCTAAGTATTTAAGCAAAACAGGCCTTATCTATGTGACTCATGGATGTTATGTGACTGAAAAATGTTATAGGAGTGGAATCTTGATAAACTTTTAAACATGTTGGATCAGGAAAAAGACCAATCAATAGTGCTTTAAAAATTTAAAAAGACCATGGGAGTGATGTAATGCAGTACATGTACTCAGATTCAGCACATTGTCATGCTCAATGCAGAATTTGTGGAGCAAACTTTATGATCAGTCAGTGAAAGCTGGATATGTCCGACTAGTTAAAGTGAGTATTGCATAAACATAATTTGCCAGTTTTTTTATATTTTTATTCTGGAACTGGTCCTTGTGGATTTTTTTCCAGTTGTGAGTATAAGTTTAACGAGCTGCAGATGCAGATCCAGATTAGTAGCAAAACTAAATGTATATTTTTCATACAGTTTATTGTAACTATGGCATGTATTACATATATTACACTTTCTTTACACAGATTACACTTTTTGCCACTTCTGTTATGCTTATACCTCTCTAGGGGTTGGCAGGTATGACGATGACTTAATGTTGTCATGTTTGAGGTGGGTGAGGTGTAAAGTGTAAGGTTTAACCACAGGAATTATTTATGCTTAATACACTAATTTGTTTCTGGGTTGTTTTAGCTCTGCTGGTCATAGACCAAATGAGCTTATGAGATAGTCTGTTGTCCATCCATCCATTAACACATGTTTGTTATCACTACTCTTCCTAAACTGCTTTGTGGATTGCCATAAAACTTTACACACACAGTTATCCTATGATCTTGTTTGTCCCTAATTAAAAGGGTGCTGCTTTGACATTGTTTATGACCACCACACTGGCCATCCTGAAAATCTTGTTATAGCTACTCCTTTTGAATGGATGATCATATAAATATATGGTTTCACCAGCATGCTTCTTAATGATGTCTGGTTGATCCTAAATTATTATGGTGCCGATCCGATGTCCAGTATCTCCACCATGGCAGCCAGCTTGAAAATTTTGCTATTGCTTCTTCTCCAGAATGGAAAGTTTGTATCAGCATGGAATTTTCACTTGAAGACTTCTTATAATGTCATGTTATTTTCACCACAAGACTTCTTATATGATGTCTTGTTGGTACTCCATGAAAATGGTGCCAATCTGAGGTCCACTATGGTCACCACAGCAGCCATCTTGAAAATCTTATAACAACTCCTCCTGAATGAAAAGTTATATTGACATGACATTTTCAGAAGAATTTTTATGATGTCTGGTTGGTCCAAAGTGAAAATGGTGCCAATCCAACCTACAATATGGCTGCTACAATGGCTATCTTGAAAACTTTTCATCACTACTTTTTCTAGATGGCTGGTCATATCGACATAACGTGATTTCACCTAAAGACTCATAATGATGTTCAGTTGATACTAAATGGAAATTGTGTGAATCTGATATCCAGTATGGCCATCATGGCAGTCATCTTGAAATTCTTGTTATTGTTATTCTGTAAAATAGAAAGTCATATCAGCATGGGGTTTTCACTAGAAGATTTCTTATAATGTCATGTTTGTTGTAAATTAAAATGGAGCTGATCTGGCATCCAATATGGCCATCTTGAAAATATTGTTTTAGTAACTCCTCTTAAATGGAAAGTTATTTTGAGAGGGGGTTTGCATCAGAAGAGTTCTTATGATGCTACTTAGTCCTCGTTGAAAATGATGCAAACCATGATGGCCATCTTGAAAATATTATCTACTGCTTCTGTATAGATGGCTATATCAGCATGGGTTTTCCACATTTAGACTTTGTAGGATACTTTGTTGGTGCCAAATTAAAATGATGTCATTCTTACATCTAATATGACAGCCATGACAGCAATCTTGAAAATCCTGCTGATACTACTTCCCCTGATTGGATGGTAATATTGAGATGGAGTTTTCACCAAAAGACTTTTTAATGATACCTGCTTGGTCGTAAATGAAAATGTTGCCAATCTCACTTTCAACATGTCCACCACAGTAGCTAATTTGAAAATCTTGTTATTGCTAAAGAATATCATAGTTTCAATACTCAACATTTAAACAAAAGAAATGCTCTTATCTTGAATTTCTGGAAAATTTTTTACAATTTTTTATCTGTCTTTCTGTGGGATTCATGTTTTATAAATAGAGCTTTCACTTATGCTTATTTGATATGGAGTATTAACAGCTGTTAAAGATCCAGTAGCTAGCTTGAAATTAATAATGGTCATTATACTGCATTTTAAACTTTTCAGGCCTAGGATGAACATCATTGACTACTATAGTAATGGAGATGGGCACCATAATAAATCTCACCACCTACCCAAAGGTACACATATTTACCACTGTATTTGTAATGCATACCCAGCTATATAGACTCATATCAGGGTCTTTGGTGTGATCTCAAAATCATTAGTAATTAGTTTGTTGGTTGATTGATGGTTTGTTGTTAATAACATTTTTAACATTCTAGCATATTCTTGGCTGTATCATGCCAAACACAATGGGAACTAAGTACCTTTCTCAACGACACATTGATGCAGCAGACTCAGGGTGCCTAGATGGGTGCCAAACTCTGATCCTTGGATTGTGAGTTGGACAATCAACCAACTAAGCTGACATAGATCAATTGTAATTTTCTTCAAGGTATTATGTGTATGACTGGTATGCAGGTTCACTTTAAGAAAATCCTGTAAAAGGTCAGACCAACATGGACCTGCCTCTAATGCAGGGCATGCAAATCAAAAGGTAAACGGTCAACTTTAATACTAACTAAGGTGTCCTCAGCTATGTAGCAAACAATTTTTAGGCCTAGTCTGTTGGCAATCAGATGAATATTAAACACAGTAAATATGGTGATGTTTAAATTGGTTGCCTATTATAATATAGGGATCATATACCGGTACGTTTTTTAGGTATCAGCAATCGCCATGGGTTTAAACTAGGGACAAATGGATCAGGACATTTTGCTGGATTCCTGACAGGAAACTACCAGCTGGGTCAGTTTTTACTGGGTCGGGTTGCTTGCTTCCATTATGTCCAGTTTCCCCCATCCCACCCTACCCTCTCTATCCAGCACTACACCTCATTTATATCAACCATAAAACAGAGGTGGGTGGTGGGGTAAAGTTTATTACTGCTGGGGGTGCAGGAAAACCTGGCATGGAAAGAAGATCAAATTTTTATCTTTATACCCAGCTGGGCCAGGTATTTGCAAGTACTACAAAACCAGGCTGGATCTGGTGGCCAAGCCAGGTACTCATCTATCCATAGTTTAAACACACACATGAAATTTGGTGAACATTGATACCAGAAACATGTACAATTGTTATTCATACAAAAATACAAAAACAAATTTTCAGATGCAGTTAAGTTTCCCTTGTGAAATTGCCAATCCAGTACATTAGCTTTACTTAATCTTTTTCCAGAACAGTGCATGCTCTTGATCAGGTGTAGAGGAGACAAGTTGAAAAATTCACTTTGCATGCATTGTTATTTCTGTTGCTTTGAAGGTGAGAGAAAATTACCAGGCAGCAAATGTAATACATTAACATAATTTAGATTTCTAGTGGACAGAAACGGCTAACCCCATCTTATCCAGTCTAATTTACCATTTCACTTTTGAATTCTAGTACTTAAATATTAGATCAACAAACAACACATTCCTCCGAAAACCACCATGACTCAACACAAATCCATTGGGACTTAAGACCCACTTGATTTAACTGGCAGTGGTCACAAAGCAAAATTTTGAATTTGGTTGAGCTTTAGATTCATTATATTGTCATTTGAAACAAGAAATGTGACAACTCACTATGATGAGTCAGATCCCATTTAAATAATGTCGGGTCTAGTAATGGTATACTAATCCCGTGGTAGTCATTAGCTGATTATGACCTTCAGAATTTTTGTATATGTTACAGAATATTTGAGGAGAAAAGTAGAATATCTGTCTTTTTACATTCAGTCCAACAAGATGTCAGTTTGATTTCACATCCAGTGTTATTTATGGACTACAAATAATAGCATTTTATGTCTTTTATTGATCCTAATGTTTTTAATTTAAAAAAGTCAACTCATAATTCTTAGATTTAAAATGCCAGTTGTACCAGTCCATCATGGATACTGCAGACCAAAATGGCCTCAATTTGACTTCCAATTTATTTTAATCCTTATGCTTTGCAAATTTTTCAGAGTCTTTACTTTATTTGATTTTTAAGAAACTGTTATATTTCATTAAGAACCATTTAAGTTTTAGAAGGTTACAAAACGTTTGAATCATGGTGACTTACTTTTTGGATAAATTTGGATGCTTTATTGTTGTAATTTTAAAAAATAATACAATTTCTTATTTATATGTTTGCAGAACATTGATTTATTTTTTTTTTTGCAGTTCGTATGAAAAAAAATGAGACATCTGCATTTAAGTTATCTATTCTGAAACTTTCTGTTACATCACTTAAGAGTTCATTTATAGTATGTCCATATTGAAGAGTCACAGACCCTTCATGGATAAGTGGCATGAAAGCAAGAAATCAGAATTGTCAAGGAATGCAACTTGCTTTCTAAAGTAATGATAAAATAATAAACAGGTAATTTGTAAACAGGGGCATATATAATTTTGGATTAATGGCAACCTGCATATCTTAAGACTGTTTTGTTGTCATATTTAGGTTTTCATAGCTTCTCCAATGCAGAATATGGCAAGTGCTGGCAGAAAGAGGTAGCAGGCAAACAGAAATTTATCCAGATTGTGAAAGAACATGGAAAGAAGACAGACAAGGAAATTCTTATCACCAATTTAATTCAGCTGCTGACAGACTCTACACAGTAAGACTGAAACATTTCATGCTATCCTTTTTAAGATCCTGTCATTTTTTTGTTTTGTAATATAATGCAGTGGAAGATGAAACATTAGGCCATTGGTACATAGTAGATATTCAGAGCTCTAGATAAGCAGTGTAAATCCATTACATGCATTCATATTCTTCCAAGCAAATTAAGCGTTGTCAGTGTATTTCTCCTGCCATAACACACATTTTATGATTGTGTATTCATTTATTTAAAAACCATGCTTTTGTGACAAGTTCCAAATGTTTGTTCATGTTTTGGAAATGATAATTCATCAATGCTTTGTAAACATTCACTCATTGAGGTGTATAATCAGATGCACACCAAGTTAGTCTTGGTTACTAAGGGCTGTTCCAGTAAAACATATACCCCCCCATGGGGAAGGCACTTTCAAATTCAACCAACCCACAACAGAAGCAATTTAAAAAATTAAGATCCACCATCAGATATGTTTTAATTGAAAAACAATGCCCCATACAGAAGTATATTTTTTTACATAATTTTTGGCAATGGGTTAGTGGGTGGTAGAAGCGATTTTAATATTGGGTTGGGGACAGAAGCGATTTAAATGACAGCTGGCTGGAGGTAATCTACTGAATTCTTATATATTCATTTATTATAATCAATCTTTTGTCCTTTTGTTTGTTTGTCTGTCAGCCATGTATGTCTCTGATACTGTGAAATCACAAATTTTCTTGTTTGCTTATTATTTGTAGATGTCATTGATCAGTCCCTTAATACCTACTAATTTAATGTCCATGAATATAGATTTTATATTAGGGATTTCTATTCTAATACAGAAATCATGAATTTGTATCCTAAACTGTGTGTTTACTAAAGTGATCACTATGTTTTGCAATTTTTCTTTGTTCTCAGGCATGCAGCTTTTGATTAGAATAATAGTTAAATCTTGTATTGCTTTAAATGTGGTCAGATGCTGTGATTCCCTTGTTATTATTTTTTTCAATGAATGTTTTGGTAAACTTATAATACATGATTTGTCAGAAAAATCATTAATGCCTGTGAAAGCGATCTCACATTATTTCTGCCTACTTTTACACTATATCATTTCTTGTAAGAACACATATTTCAGTTACTGACATCTTATTTGTATGCCTTGTTGCAAGACTAATATAAAGTTTAAAAAAAAAAGAAATATAGCAAGTCAAACATTTTTGTATCATAAATTAGATTTTAAAAAATGGATGAATGTCAAGGAATCATTTCTTCCCAGAGTACTTGTAAAATCAATGTCATTGCAGTTAACTGTATTGTTAACAGCATCATCATCATCACTGATGGCCTAGCAGTAACATTCTGCACTTTTAATCCAGTTGTCACAGGTTCTATCTCCCACTTCTAGTCTTTCATACGAGGCTTATACCTATGGCCTGAGGGGCTTTCATGGCAGAGTATAAGATGCTTGTCTTGTGATACAGATCTGAGGGGCTTCCATGGCAGATTGGTACAAGATGTTTGTTATGTGATTACTTACCTCCAATGTGTAAATGAGAATGTAGCCAGTTACTTGTGGAAGGTCAGTGGTTCAACATAAGTGGTGTTTGGTGTTTCAAAAGTACTTGGATTTTTTTCAGCAGTAAAACTGGCTGCCATATATAGGTTCTCTTCATCTGAAAATGGTGTAAAGGCCATAATGATCTACCGAAACCGAAGATCTCATGTCTAAATGACTTCAGCTGTTGGAGATAAACATCAAATCAACAGAGGCTCCTTGTGCCCTAGTGTACTAAGGTGCTTGCTTTTACAGATTACTTGCACATCTCTCAGAGTGAGTTTTTGTCACAGATCAATCAGTTTGGATTGGTGGTCTTTTGGGGTTCTTCCTCCACCTAATATACTGTTAACCCCCCCCAAAAAAAACAAACCAAACCGAACTAAATCAACCAACTAATCAACTGTGGCAACAGCAGCAAAGGTACTAGTCCATCATTTTTGCCACAGCTGTTTGAGTTTATAAATTTTGAATCCAGTAATTTTTGTAGACTCAGTTGGTACAAATGGATTTTTTGTGGTGAGCATACGGGATGGAGAAGTCTTGAGCAATCCCGCATCACACACTGCCGAAAAGTTTACATTTTAGCTCACTTCAAGTTTCTCTAACAATGTCCATTGTTCCAACCAGAACTGTTATAACTTATTCAAGCTATATTCACTGATATCTGGAGATGTACATCTGTAATGAATATTTGTAACAAAGTACGAGAATGCATCAGTGTTTTTCAGTGATGCATTTGAACTGAGCAACAACCAGAATCAACAAACCAAGAAATGAAATTATTCACATCTCTCAGGCAGAAGTACAGTGTATAATCATAATCTGCCAAAAGATTTCTCAATCTTTAAATTTGCCAAATTTTTTTCCAACCATACTGATTCAGTGGACATAATCACCAGAATGGACAGAAACAGACCAGAACAGATATAACCAGGTTAAAATTGATTTCAGTAGCTAAATTCACGTGGTTTAGTTAACTGTACATCCTTTATTGTCTTCCCTTTGATGTAATTTTTTTACTGAAGCTGAGAACATAATGTTGCACACATCAAAAAAGAGGCACACTTTTACTCATTATTGTTGTTATTATACTTCTCCATTCCAGCCTGTTCTTATGATCTTGTCCCCCCACATACTGTTTGTCATGTTTTTTATGATATGTTCTAAATTTGTCACTTTCTTTTCCTACTACTATGCTAATTGTTTGTAAATATGCATATCAATGTGAAATGCAATCAGGAGACTAAATCCAAGATAGAAAACCTCTTCACTTCTGGATGTATTCTGCTTGGATTCCATGTTTCTGCACAAAACACAAAGAGTTCAAGACTCACTGTACTAGTTTAGTTCCCATTGTAAACCTGTGCAAACACCATGATATTTAAATTCAACAACTTAAAATTTTTAGTGCTCATGATCAAATTTGTATCAGAGTAGACACATCTATGACGACAGCTTTTGTGAAAAGAAAACCATAACAGCTGCACCATTTTCTGGATCTACACAAATTTGAAATGTGTGCTTTCAATACTACACCAAAGAGTCAGGTGCTGATTTCAGTAATGAGTCTTCCAAACTCAGGTCTGTAGATGGACGGAAATTATGTTAATAAAACAATGTCCCTGACTTTTTTCAGTTACAAGCAGGACAAGCTCTCAAAAGATTCTTTTTACTAAAATCTTACTTTCATTATCAACCAATCAGGGACAGTCAAACCATGTATACTCTATTTTATCTTCACTGATTTATAGTATGGTTCTCGTTCTTTCATATCTGTAGTAATATGAGTCCTTCAACAACTTGCAACGGTTGTATGCCTTTTCCGATCATGCTGACTGGACACACTGTAAGATAATGTTCAAGTAACAGAAATAGCATGGGATAACCAGAGACCAATAAAATCAAATAAAATGGTCAAGTTATCTCCCCTGCAGGGATGCTGCCAGGATTTCAGGATTTAATCTAAGTTTTGTGTGTGTGATCTCCAATGAGGAAGTGGTGGCGGGAGGAATAGCCATTGTTAAATATCTCTCTAACACTTAAATATCTGTCACTCTTTCTTACTGTTCCACTCTGTTAAGGCTCTACTGAAATCAAAGTACTCAAAGAGATGTCATCTCTAGTTGTATAGCGATTGTTACTGTGATGTAATTGGGCATGGTCACGTGGTTGTGGTGGGGTCTTGGTTGGGATGGCAGAAAGGCCATAGGCTTATTACGATGTTGTCAGAAGAATTAAACTTTTTCTAACAATTCAGTTGGACTCAGATTATATACTTGATTCACAGTCAATGAACTGTTTTAAAATTGATGTATTTATTTTGGAGCCATGTTCCTCCATCACATTCAAGATCTGAATATACCAAAGGTGAAATTATAACAGTTGCATCCTAAATTACTATCATGGCAACTTTAAATGTTATTTAATGTGAGACTTTAATGCCAGAACTCATAGCTTCAGTGATTTTGGGGTTAAAAAATGAATTTCTTCTCAAACAACTCAATTTGGTGCAGATTACATTGTTTTTTAATGATACTGAGAATTCTTGATGTGTGAAAATTTCACAAGAAACGAACAACATGAGATCAGGAAATTAATACTACTTCGGAAAAACTGATAAGAATGTGCAGAAATAATGATAGTATTATTTAAATGGAATATGTGGTTCCAATATGAGTGCTGGTTCTATAACTTTGCAAAATACATCTCATACAACTATTCTGTTGTTTCTAACAACACTCTGTAATATGGCAATAATTTTTGCACACATGAAGTTTACCCACTTTCTACTTTAGTCCCTTGCTAATTAATAGTTTCAGATTTTACAACAAAACTAAGCACATTTTACCTTTTGACAATAATACATGATCACAAATATTTAGAGTGTAAGAAAATAGAGTTACAATTTTATTAAAAGTATTGGTACCAGTAAAACTAAAGGAGATGGTAAAAAAGAATCAGGGTGAACAGATTAGTACTGTAGTAATGAATCCATATATCAGAATGACATCAAGTATTTTTTCATCAATTTCATCATTCATTAATGACTATTGCTTCAAAATGTTGTGTACTAGATAATAGTAATCCAATTTGTAATACAGATACCAAATGATGGCTTGGAACTAAGTGCCAAAAGGTCTGCAGAAAATATCAACATCCTCAAAATATACCTAGGAATAACAACACACAAACAGGACAAATTTTATCCATCTTGCTTTGAGTTTACACATTTCAGTCAGTTTCTTATGTTTAATGTCATTCAATGTTTGCACATAGAGAGCATGTACTTCATTTGGTAATACATCTACATGATATGAAAGTTAGTCTTGTTATTCTTTTGTTGCCATATTGGTTCTGCCAACTAGAAATCTACACACACTTAATTATGTTGTATGGGGATTCTCTGATGATCCCTATGAGCATTAATCTGTTGATTGTTTCTGAATTTAATATGATCCTCCTCCTCTGTGTACAAATATTCTGTGCTGAGAACTCCCTTTCATTGTCTGCTGTCTGAAATGCATATGCATAACTAGCTTGAACAAGTTATTGTTCTCTATGGTTGTGCAATTTTCAACATCTCACAGGTACTGTATGGCCCCATGGGTATTCTCTTTTTGATATCTCTGTTCCAAAAAGAAAAGTTTTCATTAACATGAACTCTGCCAAAGATTCACTTCCTTGAATAAGTGCTTTGCTGCCTCTTATGCCAGATTTTTTTCTCTTCCATAATGCTGTTTTAGGGTTTTAAGTCCAACATTCCCATAGTCTGCTTGTTCAGACATGGGCATCTTGAATAAATAACCGGCATCCTGTCCATCCAGTACGTACATCGGACTCGCACTCAACATCAATTTTGGGCTCAAAATCACACACTGGTATTTCCAGTGACATTTTCCCAATGTCCAAGAGACTGATATACATGAAATTCATTGTCGTCATAGCTATCACCAGCCAGTATTTGCCGACTGAAATCGTTGTCTGACGACAAACCCTGTTGTGATTCAGCCATTTTGGTTTCCTGTGTGGCTCTTATTTGAAACAAGCATTTTGTAAAACTTCCATGTTGAAAGTAAGGTTAAAACTGCCATAAAATGTCTGTTCCAGGGCCCAATGAACCAATCAAATTTAGTTTAACATCCATTCATGTCGAACCGAAGTATCCAGCTATTTTAACCTTTGCCTTCTTGAATCTGGATGTCGCATCAAACGCTGCAATATTGCTACTGGCAGTGCGAATTACGTCGTGAAATGCACTTTTAAAGTTAAAAGTTGAATAAAAATTGAATACTGCGCAAAGCACGTTTTATATCTGTGATGTTGACATAATTTGCGGAACGCGTATCACTGTTTTAAAAGTATGCGAATTTGTACAAATTAGGTGCACTTGCGTGTACTGGCATCATTTTCTGACCCAATGTTTTATTCACGTTAGACCGCTAGGAGGGGGTTAGATGCGATTTTAAATATATATTCTTTTTTTTTCTGACAACCCCACCAGCGATTTCTCATTTTGTTAACACAGCCCACAACAGAAGTGATTTTCCTAATCAGCCTTCCACTGTCAGAATCAAAATAGTTTGAAACACAACTGCCTACAGAAGCTTTTTTGAAGTGCCGTCCCTAGGGGGGATATAAGTTTTACTGGAACAGCCCTAAGCTATTTGATGCCTTCTCAGAAGCATTATTAAGGTCATAATAATAAAGACTCAGTGTTGAATCATTATTTTGTATACATGTATTGTGGTATTCAGAAATTACTCCAACAAATTTCAAAAATTCAATTCCAAACCAGGGAGTAAAATACCCAGTTTGTTAAATACTTAAATTCTAGATATTCACATTCAGTTGGTACTTTGAGCCCCTCCCCCTTCCTCTGCTTCCTTTGATCCCTTGATTTGAAGAAATTTATAGGGTGTTGGTAACTTCTGAATGTCCTCCACCCCTTACTGCTACTCAAGACTATAAAGTTAAAGCATTGATAGATCTAGATGTGGAAGAAGAGATGCTGTCCTTTCAGCTCCTTCTTCAGTCAGCCAAAACTAGCAGATTACTGACCAGCTTTCAGGTAAAATTGGTGACCCAGGCAATTCTAAGGCTTTTCTTCTCAGAAAACCAAGATCCAGCTGCATTCTCATCTCACTGATACAAAACTCACTGAGATGTCTTTGGTACTGATCTCCTGACCCTTGACAAAAATCTAACAGCCGTTCATATGTCTGCTCCATTGTGGGCTTTTCAGGTTGCCTGGGTCACCCTATTCCCTCAGAAAGATTGAGTGATCCATGTCATTTCAGAGGTGCTTCAAATTTCATTTATCCAACCCCCTTCCTGTTCCTCCTCTCTTCATGGATGTACCGTCACTTTGGGAGAAGGATGCCTTCCTACAATAAGAGATACCGTCACTCATCAAAACACGGGCAGTGGAGATTGTGCAAAGATCACAGTGGTTGGGGTTTTATTCAAGGCTGTTTCTTATTTGGAAAGCGAATGACAAGTTGAAGTCGATCATCAACTTGAGTCGCCTCAACCAATTCATTTCTCCATCAAAATTCAAGATGGAAACAGTGAAATCAATCCATCTCTCCATCAGACAGGATGAGTATGCAATCTGTCTCAATCTGACTGATGCATATTTGCATGTCCCTATCGTCCCAGCATCACAGAAATTTCTCCGTTTTACTTACTGCAATACTGTTTATCAGTTCAAAGTCCTACCCTTTGGCCTCAACATCAGCCCTTGGGTGTTTACCAAGGCTATGGATTGCATTATAACCCTGTTCCTATCTACAACAGTAGTGTACCTGGACGACATCCTCCAGAAACATAATGTAAGTTCTATTGTTCTCCAAGGCAGAAACGATCTTCTCTAACTCTTAGATCATATAGGCTTTCTAGTGAACTGGGCAAATTCTGACCTCTGTCCATCGCAGCTTTTTGTCCGTCTGGGTATGGAGTTGATCACAAACCTAAATCAGGTATGGCTTTGTTGTGTTCACATAATCCCATCATCACACTCATAGTCCATTTCCAACAAGACTTGGATTTCAGCGAGAGAGGTCTTTTAAGTCCTCAGATTATTCAGTGCAGCAGCAGACTTGATCCTGCTTGACCATCATTTTATGCACCCATTACAAATGACATTGCTAGCACAATGGAATCCCTTTTTAAGTCCCCTCACTCAAACAGTCATAATCATTCTGGAGATACAACCATTCCTTTGTCAGTGGTTGCAACCCAAGTTGGCTGACCATGGGGATCTGGCTGGAAATACTGTTGGGGTGCCCACCTGTTGCCCAACTTCACTACCATCAGCGTCACATGGGAGCCAGGGGAGTAGCCTCTGCACTCAGGCTTTTGGAAATGAAGGCTGTCATCAATGCTTTTAACTTCTGGAAGGATTGACTTCCAGGCAAAACAGTCCTCATTCCTTAAAACACTGTGGTGTTACTCAAACAGGGAGGCAGTAAATCACCTGACCTGTGTGTTTTGATTTGGTAGTTTCTATGTTGGTGCGGCAATCTCCATAACAATGTACAAATCAGACACATTCCTGGCAGACTCGATGCTTTGCCCAACACTCTATCCAGGAAAGGTCAAATCCTTCACACGGAATGGACTCTCCATCATCAGTCTTTACTTGGATCTGGATACTTTGGGGGCATCAGATGATCAATTTTTCTGTGACAAAAATACCAAAATAAATTCAGAAGTTATTAGGTCAGAAATGCAAGATGATTCTGATAGCCCCTTTCAGATGGACAAGTCCTGGGTAACTGATATACTCAATCTAGTGATAAATCTGCCCAGGAAGATTCTGGCCAACCTGAATCTTCTCAAGCAATCATGGCCACAGGTGTTTTGTCCCTGCCTGTACAGACTTCTTCACACTTGGCTCCTGCCTGGACAGTCTTGCAAGACCAACAATTTAAACCTTTGAGGAGAAAATCTCAAGAGCAAGAAGGCCTTCCACTCTGAAGGCTTACACGTGCCATGTTTTCAGGGACCGTTGCTATATCAATAACATCATCCCTCTGAGTGCCTGAATCCAACAACTGGCCGAATTTTTCTCTGGCTCTTCAAAGAATAACAGTTGGCCCCAATTTACTGTCAAAGGCTACTGCACCATAGTATCGACACATTAAGGCATCATGGTAGAAGTGTTTTCAGCATGATAAAGATCTATCAGATCTTTTAGCCAGTTTTGATCTCAGTTGACCAGAATCGTTCACTCTGTTTCCAAAATGGAATCTGTCCTGGTTTTCAAGATGGCTCAGTTCAAATACATTTGAGCCTTTGGCCCAAAGTTTGGTAAAGCTACTATCATACAAGACATCTTTTGTGATAGCTTTAGCTTCAGCATGCAGGGTTTGCAAGTCGACCTGAGGGATGGTTCAGTGGTCCTTTTGACACAACCAGGCTTTGTATCCAAAAATAGGTTAATATCTGTCAGCAGTCAAAGAGTCATCATTCACTCACTCTCTTCCATAGACAAGTCAAAAGTAGCAGCCAGGCAAGATCCTGTTTGTGCACTCAAGCTGTACTTGATATGCTCAGGGACAAATCATGGCATGCGCAAGGGCCTCTTTCTTCTGGTGAAAGATGTAAAACCAGTTATCACCCCTCAGACCCTTGCATCGTGGCTGAAATGGTTTTATATGCTTTGTGTATTTCTGAGGTCTCACAAAATCAGAGTCGCATTATAAAGATTACTGCTCATTAGTTTAGATCAATCTCTGCAAGCCTTGTGTTCGAATTTGACTTTTCAATCCGAGATATATTAGAAGCTGTTAGCTGGCATACAGAGTCAACCTTCTTACATTTTTATCTCAGAGATTTAGCTTCAGAGACAAACCTTGAATCTGGTAGGTCTGGTGGCAGCAGTCCAGATGACCACCAGACCCAGTTAAAACAATCAATACAGTTTAAATGGATTCACTAGTGAAATTTTGTAGGTAAGAAGATTTCAATAATTATCTTCTTAACCATATATAGGGGTCAAAGATCAGTTACCCTAGGCTGTGCTGCTTATGTAATTAGGAGAACAGGTTATCGTTCACATTGGGAATCCAGCCAACGTTCCCTAAATGGATAACCAAGGTAGAGGTCAGATGCTTAGCATTCCCACATCCAATATTTGAAGGAGAAAGCAAGTTTTTAAGTAAATTGTGCTTCTCCAAGAATACTTACCCAGTCACATTACTTAAAAACCCTCCTAACCACCACACCATGTGAGCATCCTCTTAAATATATCGCTCAGCTAAAAAACTCGAGACACCTGGCGGTGAAAAGGGGAGATTATGAGCAAGAGTTATTGCCCTTTGTCTATATAAGATAGACAGAAAAAGAAAATTTTCTACCTTTAGGAGGGCTGGATTCACAAGGTAGCAGGCTAATATCCCTAACATTAATATGGTTGGGTAAGTATTCTTGGAGAAACACAATTTACTTAAAAATTTGCTTTTCAGTAATTTTTTATACACTGGAGATTTCGATGAGCATTGGGAGGGGTGGAAGACACCCCTCAACTCAGAAGAAACACCCTCCTGTTTGGGAGGTTCACATGTATGATGTTACTAGGCAAAAGACTATTGGAAACACTGAGCATAAATTTAGCTATTCTTAAGAACATTCTTTTGTAAATACGTAATTTTCAGATGGTTCTTACATTCATAAATATTGTAGATAAGAATGACTTTGACTAGCTTGCCTTTGAAGTTTCTCCACTTTTAACATAGTCAGACCTGTCCTAACAGTCACCTGTGTTGAGAGGCAACCTGGTCATAATGGTCTTTTTAATTTCCCCACGACAAATTTCTGATACAAATGCCCTGTATTTAATGGACACCTGCCTTCAGCATACAGCAGCCAGATTTTCCTAACCAATCAGTGGTTTCACCCAGCCCTAATTGGTCACTGGAGTTTGAGAAATGACCTCTCCAAGTATGCAATTTAAAGCCTTATTTTATTAAATGAGCAAGGCATTGTTTAGATAAAGGTGTCAACATGTTGGCTTTGAAAGCAAGGTGGTTTTCATCCATACAGGAGAAGATCAAAGTAATTCATTTGCTGATGGGGAAAATAGTTGTATTATGACAGCAGAAATGAACGTCACTTTTTTATGCCAGTGTCACAGGTATAGTTAGATATCTTCATGTATGAGTATTTGCCTGTGAATTAAAGCTGTCTCGGGCAAAACAATTGTGGTTTTGAGAAAAGATGCATGTTACCTACCTTTTCAGTCGAGACAGGGGTCATTCAATACTCAGACATGTCTGTGAAGGCAGATGAAGTTCAGTTCATGGGTCACAATGAAAGCCGTGTTTGGTTTCATTTGATTTTCTGTTCATCAGACATCTCACACTGACTGTCTTTTGATTTTATCAAGTTGAGCAACTGACTAATCCAACTATTGTTTTTATAGCATAAACAAACTCAGATCAGTGTACAAGTCATTGATGATCTCATGTCTAGGACGGATCATTATGAGCAGGATATAGTAATCTGGTGTGGAACATAAATTTGGGAAAGAACAACATATTCCCATAATTATGATTTTGCTGTACAGTGCACACAAAAAATCTTGATAATGTAATAATAATAATAACAATGTTCACTGCATCATATGTGTTCAAAAATTAATTTCAAGTGCAAGTTAAATGATATGAGTGTGTTCTACTTTCTTAACATCACATGTAAGAAAAGTAAGAGATATGATCTGTAGAAATCATAGTGTATTCAGACAAGATGGATTCTACTGGTCATATCCTTTAGATTAATTTTCTTTAGCTATTACTGAAGTGGAACACAAAATCCCATTATCTAGTCGCTTTATTGAACAATTAGGAAAAATCCAGTGCATACTAAAATACTGAACAACTGGAATCTTGTATATCTTCATGGTTTACCTCACCAATACACGAGTGCCCCTCCCCGCCTCCTCCAGTAACCCTCCTTTAGCAGAACCATACAGTATGACGAATCAACAATTAGAAGTCACAGATGTCTGCTGGCTTACCATAACTGAAATGGTTTTTCATGTTATTACTGCATTTTAGAGTGAATTGATAGACATAGCTCATTGGAATGTCATGTTAAATCTGTGACTGTATATATGTGGATTTACATAAGAATGTGACCAAATTTTAGAATAATTAGATGCAGTAAATATAAGTATTTTAGATGAAAGTAACAAGTTAAAGGCTTGATTGCACGTATGCATCAGGTATTTTGTATGACAATGGGTCTATCAGTTATTCTCCACCTTCTTCCTCCAATTTGCTCTCTCTCTTTCTCTCCTTGTAATTTGCAGGTATATTTTAGAGATTTATTTTTAATGGATTATGTTTGTTTTACTCATCTACTTGCATTAGTGTAAATTCTGTACAAATATTGTTAAATTATTTATTTTTATATTGTACAAATATTGTTAAATTATTTATTTTCAATATAAACTACTTGTACACTGAAGGCATGTAAATATGCACAAGGTATTTAGTATGATAATGGGCCTCTAGATTATTCTCCCCTTCTCCCTTCAGCTTGCTCTTTCTTCTGGTAATTTGCAGATATTTTGCAGATTTTTTTTAATGGATTATGTTGTTTTTTTAAACTTGGATAATTGCATCAAAGTAATTTCTGCACAAATATTGATTGATAAATTATTTATTTCATTATGAACTACTCACTTGGAAGGCATTTATACATTCATCAGGAATTTAGTCTGACGGTTGGATTATAAATTACTTTTACCTTTCACCCTCCATCTCTCTTTCTCTCTCTCTCTCATTATTTGGAGATTTATTTTTAATGAATTTTGTTTCTTTTGACTTAGAAAATAAACTAAGTAAAGTGCAAATATTGATAAATTGTTTATTTTTATTATCAACCACTCGGACAATGAAGGCATGTATATATACATCAGGTATTTCATCTGACATTTTGCCTATCAATTATTTTTTCACTTCTCCCTCTTGCATGCTTTCTCTCTCTCTCTCTTGCCTGGTTATTTGACGGTATACCTCTCCCTCAATAACTCAGAACAATGGGGTCAAATAGCACTGACACATGTAAGCAAGGGTGCGAGTTACCAGGGAATCTAAGAAAAAACATGAACGGATGCCATCCCTGCTGGACATAAAGATAAATAGGGTGTGAGTCATTGAGGTAATGGACTGTTTAATGGCTGAATACTCATTTTGTAATCACATTGGGAATAATTGTCAAAAGAAGCTTCTTGTAACAAAGTTTGCTTTTCTTTGTATAAATTACCTTTTTTTCAAGATTCCCAACCTCTGAATGATCAGTAATATCATTCCAACTGATTTCAGCAACCATTTTGTGCATGCAAAACATCTGTATAATATCACTACTTTTTGTTGCTGTTGATTCCCAACAAAACATGATTATTTTTTTCAAAACATAAACACATTTATTTCATGAAATAATCATCAGTGTCAAACGTCAGTTTTTTTTTATTGCTCTGTTAGTAAAATATTGATGCAGTGATTTCAATGCAAGCAATAGTGAAACTTCTGATCCTTGAGGAAATCTCTGAGTGCCAATTCAGGAACTTTAAGTTAACTGCAAAGTCAGACACTCATTTCTCCATAGTGAACCGTATGTGTGAAACAAAAAAGCTTTCTGTTCACAAAGTACTCATTTTACTTGATTGACTTGCTATCTCTGATTATATATGTGAATGAGTAGACCAAGTTAAGGTAGTTTAGTTTTATTACTTACACAATGATATTTATAACAGTGTTTGATTAACCAATTTAAATAAATTGACCTGACACAAAACCATAACAGCTAGCTTTTATGAATGTAGGATCTGCATGCCTTTTCTTTTATTCCAGCCCCTTAATTTGATTTAATACAGAAGATATATCTGCTGTTTTTGATGATAAAACTAGCAGTATATCAAAGTGTCAGTTACCACTTTTGATCACTGTGAGCTGGGTGTTATATTTAGGGAGAAATGATGAACTACAACAGTAGCTTCTGGTCGTGTGGTTTATAAATGAATTGAACAGTATGGCATAAACCTAAAATAACACCGACCAAATACTTAATTTACAAGACTATGAGTAACTACAAATGAGAGAATACAATACACAACCTACACGTGGGTATTTCATAATTTTAGCACAATAAAAACAAATACTCAAATTGTAGAAGTGTTATAATTCTTTTGAATTTTAGATATTCCTGCTTTCACACCTGTGAAAAATGTGCTCTTCATATGTAAAAGTAGAATGAGCTGAGGCGTTGTCTGTCCAAAGAAATTTGAGAGGAGGAATGTGAGAAGTTTTGATTAGTTTAGCAGGGAATCGATGTTAGTGCCCATTCATGCACTGTAATCGATCGCTCACTCAATCTCTCACTCCTAACAAACATGCACATTGGTCAGTACCCATGCACTTGACATCACAAAAGACAGCAAATGTAAATATCGGAACAGACTATAGGTGAGCTAAATATAGTTTGCTAAAGTGTAATTTGTTGAAGGCTTTGCATCCACCAATAACAAACTGGTACATAACACCAGACCTGGGTCACATTTGTACAGAAACAATTTTCTTCTACTATGAAGAGTATACCTTTCTTATCTACTGTAGTGGTACTAACATCGCTGATTTAGGTCAGCTCTGGCAGTATTTGAACCCACCAGAAAATCACTACCATCACATTTGTTCACCGTTCTGTAGTAATATTAATATATGACTTGTGTCACATCACAATTTTCTTTCACATCCAGCAAATAGGGGCCAACTTTTTATATTTTCTAGTTTTTAAAAAATGGGATCCAGGCCTGATCCCAGGTTAAAAATGGGTTTGCTTATCAGAGCACAAGTTATTGAGGGAGTGGTGTACATTTATGGGTTATAGGTTTTGTTTTCTTAGCTACTTGCATCAGAGTAAATTCTGTGCAAATATCGAAAAATAATTAATCTTCATTGTGAACTACTAATTTATTCATTATCTACTCTGTTTTGGAAACTCTCCATTTATCTGTAGATTTATTTGTCAGATTTTTTAATGGACTTTGGGGATTCATTCTATTAAACTGCATGAAACAGAGTGAAATGCGCATGAATTATTTATAATCTAAATTAATTATCTTGTATGTGAAATTTTTTTTTTACAAACATTATTTATCTAATTACACAATTTTATGTTTGTTTCAGAAACTAATTCACTCCATCTGCATTTCTCATTCAGAAATGTTCCGTGATCACATTAATTTTAGGGATGTAAGCATGTTTTCTCTCTGAATCAAACTTTACTAAATAGATGCAAAATAACCTTTTCTATCTCATATAGACAAAGGGCAATAACTCTTGCCCATTACAACCTTGCTACAACCAGGTGTCACAAGTTTTTCAGCTTTATTTCCATGCTGTCAACTTTATATTTGATACCTCCCAACATTCCATTATCAGTGTCTAAATCAGCCATTCATTGAGGAATTTAGATTTATTATGTTTATTTATAATTCCTCTACAGGTTGTATACCTCTTTTTGCATTTTTTCCAATTGTGGGTGAATTAGTCACATTCTTGGACTTCATCTGTATCAGTCATGCATACAAAATGCTACCATTGAATGCTACCATTGAATGCATGTTGTCATTCATGGTTTGGCATGATACTATTATTTTTTGCTTATTCAGTTGGTAACTAGTGTTGTATTAGTGACCTAATAATATACTAAATTGTTAATTTATGCTTTTTTTTCTCTTGTGTCGTTTCACTAAAAGATGTCAACCAGGTGTGTTAAATGAAAGAAATTTTAGGCAAGGTAGGATGCAATTGAACCATATTTATTATGTGCCAAAATTCTTATCTCTTCACTGCAACTTGTGATCAGTGTGATCAGAAGAAGTCTGGGCTACAGTTTTACAGAAAGCAACCAAAGAGATTGGCAAAAGAAACAAATCTCACAATGTCGATATTTGAAGCATAGATCTGAAATCAGCATTGCTTGTGAGCCTTGTGGGGGATGTTGCTCGGTCCTCACCCACCAAAAATATGACATTTACTATCAGCAGAGAGTTATTTCAGTAGACAGGGGAGAACAAAATGTTGAAGTTTGCAGTCTACCACCTTTGAACAGATGCATTGTCTTGTTCAAGAGACAACTGCACAATTATTAAATTCAGGCCAAATTTTACCCATGTTTCCATCACTTGCTTCTACAGGTTTTTCTGACTCGGGAGAGTGTCCCCCTCATTCTAGGCATCCCAGGAGGCATGCTTGTCTAAGCATGGTCTTGGTGCCTGTAAGTCTAGCAGAATGGGGTTTTTACCAGATCCATTGGTTCCAACTTTCAATGAGTTCACCATCCAGGGTGTCCCAGTTTGGGGAATTTATTGATGGGTCTCTCTGGCCAACCATGATTACAACTCCATCTCCATACAACGTAGTGATAGATCTGTCAGCCTTGCCACTTCTTTCAGTGACATACCCACATGATGATGGAGATCGTAGTGAAAAATAAATCTGTCCAGGCATGCTATCAGAGAAGCCATTACTAGTGACAGCCAGACCACCTTCCACTCAAATGGCAACCATGCCAACCTTACTACCAGCAAACCAGCCAGCTGTTATGCATTACACATTTATCCTACTGATATGGCTTATCATATTTTCAGCTTATCCCACCAAGTACTAGCAATGTTCTCATCTTGCTAGTACAGAAACCACTCTGATGTCTTTCATCCTGACCTCCAGGCTCTGGATCAAAATCTAGCAGCAGTTTATATGTCTTGTCTTCCCCACAGTTTTGAACAGTGGACAGGAATGTATGTCATGCCAGTTTGAAGCTGATTTGAAATATCACCATATCTTTGATGCAAGATTTGGCTTCATTGACAATTTTCTGGCTAGTGGAAAACTCAGGCAGTGATCCCACCTGGCAGGTGATTGCCCAATTGCTTGGGTAACTATTCCATTCCTAATGCAATGACTGCCTCTACCAATCCTGACCTGATACAATGTGAAGCATCATAACCTGGCATCGCAGATAACCCAGTTTGGTTCGCAGTTACTATTTGGGAGCAAAATAGAAGCTGTTCAGAGGCATGCAGCTCAGGATCTGACCATCCAACTAGGCCCCCAAACAAGTACAAGCTCTTAAGATGAATCAACCCCAGCCAAAGTGGATGGATGATAGGTCAGTGACAAGGGATCTTTTCAATCAAATATTCAGTTCAGATTTCAAGCCTAATGCAGCAGTAATAAACCAGCATAGGTGGCAACCATGCAGGGGAGGCATGAAAATAAGTTTCTCTACCCCCGAGCCTTTAAGTCAAGACATTGACCTACCAATCCCACTGCTTGCATCACTGCCTGCAAATGGTCTTATGGAGCGCACCTGACTCATGAAATTTCAGTCTCACTGGATCACCCTATTTCCTCAGAATGAATGGCTGATCCAGGTCATTATGAAGTGACTTAGGATTAAATTTTTCAATCTCTTCTTCTTTACTACTGTCTAATTTTCAAGGACATACCATTAGATCTGGAGAATGATGTTTTTCTACAACAGGGGACACAGTCACTTATCAAAAAAATGGACAGTGGAGATTGGGCAAAAACCACAGTCTCCAAGGTTTTATTCTATGCTCTTTCTCATCCAGAAGGCAGATGGCAAGTTGAAGCCAATCACTGACCTGAGTTGTCTCAATCAGTATATTATGCCACTGAAATTCAAGGCAGACATAGTGAGATTAATATGTTTGTCCATTTCAGGTCCTACCTTTTGGCCTAAACATCAGCCCTTGGACTTTTACCAAGTTCATGGATTGCACTGTCACCCTGTTCCAGTCAACTTTATGTACAGTGACAGCAGCGTACTTGGACGACATCCTTCAAGAATATATGGCAAGTTCTATTTTCTCAAGGGCAAAAATGATCTATCGCTTTTGAATCATCTAGGTTTTTTAAAAACTAAAAATTTTGTCCATCTGTGTGTGGAGTTTCTCACCAACCTCATACTGGTGCAGCTCCCTCATGTTCATAGTCCAGATTGTTGAACTTGTAGAGTCTGTTTCTAGCAGGACTTGGCCTTCAGTAAGAGAGTTCTTGTAACTCCTCAGATTATTCAGTTGGTTGGCAGACTTATCCTGCTTGGCTGTCCTTTTTATACTCCCCTTGCAAATGACCTTGCTTGCCCAACGGTGCCCCTTTTCAAGTTCCCTCAACAAAAAGCGATCGATCGCACATGAAATGTGATGATTCCTACATCAGTGGTGCAACGGAGGTTGGCTCATGACAGGGATTCCTCTGGATAGGCCCCAAGCGAAAATGAAAATATGTACTGATGCAAGTACATATGGCTATGATGCCAGCCTGTTGCTGGATTTCGCTACTGTTAGCAGCATGTGGGAGCCAATGGATTGGCCTGTCCACATCAGCCTCAAATGGAGGACCCAGATCACCTGACCTGTGTATTCTGCTTTGGCAGTTTCTACATTAGTGTGACCAACTTAATATCAACATATAAGTCAGTCACATGCCCAGTAGACTTAATGTCCTGGCCATCACTCTCCAGAAAGGGTCAAATCATTCATAGAGAATGGACTCTCCATCATCCAGTCTTTCTTCTGTTTTTGCTCTTTTGGGGTGTCCGATGATTAATCTTATTGTGACAAGTTGCAGTCACAAGTTACCCACCTTTGTCCCTCCAGTTCCAGACCCAGAAGCTTTGGCCATGGATACAGAGTCAGTGAGCTGGGAGGGGTGGTGGGTCTTCACTTACCCTCACACGATCTTGGTCTAACAAATAATCTATGTTGTGGGGTCGGAACTGCAACATGATTCTGATATCCCCTATCAGATGGGACGAGTCCTGTGTGTCTGGGCTTCCCAGCCTAAGAAAAAATCTGTCCAAACAGATTTAGGCCAAGCTGAATCTTCTCAAACAACCCTGGTTGAGTGTGTTCCACCCCTGCCTAAGCTGTCTTCTTCACGCTTGGTTATTGTCCTGACAACCTTGCAAGAGAAAGAATTTAAAAGAATCTCATGAGCAAGAAGGCCCTCCACTCTAAAGGCTTATGAAGGATAATGGCATATTTTCAGCGACTGATGTAGAATCAATGGGGGAACCAAATAACCTGACCTGATTGTCCCTTTGAGTGCCTCAGTCCCTCGACTGGCCAATCTTTTTTGTCAGGCTCTGTGAGGAGAAATAGTTGGCCCCAATTACCATGAAAATACTGTCTACAATATCTGACACATTCCGGCATCATAATAGATGCAATATTGGTCATAATAAAGATCGGTAAGATCTCTTAGCCATTTTTGATCAGAATTGACCAAAATTCCTCATCTTGTTTCTAAAATGGAATCTCTCCTGGGTTTTAACCTGGCTGAATTCAGATAAATTTGAGCCTGTAACCTGCACTTCACTGAAACTACTATCTTACAAAATGTTTCATGATAGAATTAGCTTCAGCATGCAGGGTAAGTAAGTTAGATGCTCTTTCCATTGACCGAAATTATCTTTAGTTCAGACCAGATGATAGGTGGTTCTCTTCATACTACCAGGCTTTGTAGCCAAATGTCTACTTTCATTCGGCAGTCAGGTGAAATTTTGTCAGTAAGAGGATTTCAGTAATCATTTTCTTAACCCAATATAGGGGTTTCACAGATGACATGACCTTATACTGTGTTGCTTATCAGATTAGAAGAATGGATTATCATTCACAGGGGAATCTAGCCAGTATCCCCTGGAAGGATACCCAATGTAACAGCTCAGCATTCCCTGTTCCTATTATAGATTCTCCTAATGTTGATATGTTCAGGAATTTATTTGAAGAAAACAAATTATTAAATAAAGTATGTTTCTCCAGGATTACTATTCGACTCACAATATTTAAAAACCCTCCCAACTGCCCTGCTATTTGCGCATGGTTGTTGGGATAGGTCTCAGCTTAAGAACGGGTGTTGCAAGGGGAGGTAATGGGTAAAAGTTATTTCCCTTTTTCTTTACAAGCTAGACAAGAAGAATTTTCATCTTTTTAGTTGGGCTGGATTTGGGATGTTGCAGGCATAGGCTAATGTGATCAGGCAAGTTTTCTCAGAGAAACATAATTTAGTTCAAAATTTGCTTTTTTAAAAAATTAATATTAAAATGAAAGTATCATGACACAGTAACTTCAGTACCTGCAACAAGATGATGTCATTCTTGTTTTGTCTGGAGTATGATCTTGGTTGATTCTTGATGTCACACACTGGTCACCCGATCAATCTGAATTATGGTACTCAAAGATTAAATATAAACTGTAATGTTCATGAACTTAGCACACAGCTAACAGTGTGTATCCAGAAATTTGCATTGTAATCTTTCAAGGATTTTGGTGCCATTGTGCAGAAAGTAGTAGTACATTGAGATTGTTTGGCCATTGGGTACTAGCACAAGCATTATAAAAAAATATAAATTGATAGACTATATGTAGGGTACTTTAGATAGGAATCTTAACATCAGCGGGTTGACCTAAGAAATATATCATCTCCAGACGACTCTTGTATGTACATAGCATTTATTACTACATATAACATTTTCAGATTTTTTTAATCCAGTAAGTATCAGTCATTTTCAAGACACTAATTTGTAAGTTATTGTGGATGAAAGCCTCATTCATTAATCAGTTTATTTGATTCAGTACTTTATTTGACTTTGTTTTTGGTTCTTTTCCATGCATATTGTTTAAACAGAAATAGAATAATATCTGAGTCATTGGAAAAATTATTGACTTCATATTTTACCAATGTGTTCAGTCTGTTTGTCTCTTTTTTTGTTTAGACACAAGGATGATCCTTTCCTGAAGAGTCAATATCACAAGCTTGGTAGACCAACAGAGGGAGAGATAATGGAACAGAGAAGTGCTATATTTGTATGGTCTCCATCTATACAGTATGGAACCAGGTATGTATTTCCCTAACAATGTAAAGTATATGATTCTTTGTAGACAGCTACTCTTAAGGTTTGGAAAACAGCCTGTCTGGTTATGCATTGAAATGGTAGTTTTGAGCCAATCAAGTGATAACATAGGTATCACCTAATTGATATTGCTAAAGTTAGGGGTCATAGAAATGGTCAGCTTCCATTTGTTGAGCTATTCTCAAGCTTACATTTTTCATTAGATTTAAACCCATTTGCTATGAAGTTTCATCTCTACAGTTGCTGGGACTTGTTCATTGATGAGCAGATTTGGCATGTATTTCTAGGAGTTATTGCTCTTGATCCATTGGGTTGTTGTGTTCACAGTTTTTATTTAATTTCAACCTAATTTACTGTGAAGCTACATCTGAACAAGAGCTTTCATGAGTTTGATGATGAGCACATTTTAACAATATTTTACAAATGTATATTCCTCAAACAACTTCGTCTAGTCATCCCACTGGCTTGTGAACATTCCAACATTAAGTTTTTAGGTCATTTCAACCTAATTGGTTATGATTCTTCAGCACAACAAAGTCTCATATGAGTTCAACAATGAGTAGATTTTTATAGTTTCTTACTGAGTAATGGCCCTTGATCAACTTGAATAAGCATCATTTTTTCTTGTAACTATTCGAGTATTCACACATTTTTGGTTTCATTCCAATTCACAATTCAACTCTTCACAATCTTAGATGTTTTTGAAAAGGACCAACTTTGACTGTAATTTACAGTTATCATGTTCCCCTTATATCTTGTGACAAGATAAAATAAATGAAATTTTTTTCCTGTCCCAATAACATATGATTAAACATTTTGTTACCTTTATCATGTCCCAAAACTTAAGGACACAAAACAAATTGTGTTGACTTTGCCTCCTGCCCTGGCATGTTATAGTAAGTTAAGTAAATATAATTATTATTTGATAACACACTAGAAGAAACTAACCTTATGCTGCTCATATTTATTTTTATTTTTTTGTACTTCATAAGCAATTTATGTGCAGAATAAATGTATCCACTATTCAGAATCAAATGCATTGATGTAGTGTATACATGCATAATGTATATTGCTTATGTTGAGTACAAACATTGACATATTGTTCATTGATGTGAACATGTATAAACGAATTGGGATTGGTTTTCTCCTTAAGGGTTTCATCATGTTATGAAACTGAAAATTGGATCCAACAGAATCACAAACGAGAGAGAGAGAGAGAGAGAGAGGGAGAGAGAGAGAGAGAGAAAGATTCCAATTTCTTCAGGGCACCAGCAATTCAAATTCATTCATAACATGGTGTATAGTGCAACATAGCCAAGAGTGTTTTATATCCCAGTTACCAGTACAACAATATTTTGCACACACAAAAAAATTTCAGACATTCACTGTGATTGCAGATGATAATAAGTGTGTTAGCACCAGGTACAAAAGTATCCTTAGTGTTGTGTATGGTTTTATGACATCAAATTTGTATCAGTTATGATAACAAGGTTACAAACAATAAAAGCTTGGGTGGTGACTAAACACACCTAGTAGATGTAACTTAACACATTGTTTCAACTGGGGCTATGAAATACAAAGGTTATTTAATTTACAAAGCAAACTGGCTTTGGATTCTTTTCAATATGCCAATTTTTTTATATACAAACTAGGCTGACCTAGGGGAGCTGACCTTAGCCTCTTTTTACTAGTATTCACTGAAAATTTGAAAATAAATTGAAACTATGGAATAGTTGGGGGCTCTGTAAGTGACATTTTGAGCATACATTCTGCAAAATCTATTAAAGTATCTAGTGCAACTGAATAGGTTTCAGCTGTGCAGCATGATCTCAGGAAATTCAGAAACACTGTCAACTGAAAACAGGACTCATTGGTTCAGTTTGATCAAAGGGTTGGAAAAACAAATTGAGTACTGCCTTTACAAGCTAAGGGCAGATAACTATGTAAATAGTACATGGGAATTAGACTTGCTTAAGTAATCGGCAAATATTCATCAAATTAGAATTTCTATTGCATTAAGGAAATTTGCTCACTAGCTTCATATTAACAAGATTTCAGAGAACTTCACAAACAATCAGATTTTGACAATATTTTGTAGCTATAGTCCTTGAACAATGTTGAATGCATACACATTAAGGTATGATCTTGTGACTGGTGTGCATTGTCTTTTGTTCATCATCCATCATCATTGCTGTTTTCAGTTTCTCAAAACCCACTGAACCAAGTTTTAATCAAGGTAAGCAGAGAGTAGCCTGGTATTAAGTTGTTCTTTTAGTTTCTACAAATTGTGCTGATCTTCCATAAAAAATGTCTCCCATTACTAAAATAGAAAACCCTTCAATGACATCTTTACAAAACCTGCTGAACATAATTTGACCAAAAATGACAGCATCCAGACATACAGCCTTTCAGAATTTTGCAAATTATGCTGACTTCCCTTCAAATCTGGTGGCCATCACTCGGTATTAGAAAAACGTTAACAACTTTTCAAATACCTCTGAACAAACTTTGACAGAATTTATGGAAAGCATCATGGAATGAAGGCCTTTCCATTATACAGAAGATAGTGACCCATGATTAAATATCGTTTTTGTTACTAAAAATAGAAAAGAACTTAAGATTAATAAAATTTGGCATTGCATTTCTTGAAACTGATGTCATCTAAGATCTTGGTAGCATGAAGTTTCATAACTAACGTGATTTCAACAAAGAAATATAAATGTTTATTTCCTCCAGCTATTTAGATAATTTATGTCAATCAAGGACAGAACTTTGACAATATAGTCAAAAAGTACAGTCAGAATTTGCTAATCATGAAACTCACTTCAGATCTTGTTGAGATATAGCTTTCAGGAAATTTGAGTGAAATCAAACAAAGATGTAGATACCATTGTTTGGAGCACAGTGGAATGTAATTGGTCAAGAGTAATTCTAAGTTGGTAATGGGCCAGCACTGTGCAAAATATAATCAAATTCAGGTCATTATGGAACTCATCGGAGATGATGCTGATACTCCAGTTGTGCGTTTGTGAAGACCTCAGGTTGATAAGGTCATCCACGATAATGAGAAACATTACTGAATCATTTCAACTTAAAAATAGTGCTGGAATGAGTGTGCAAATAAAGGGCAGAATGAAAAAGTTATGAATGAAGTTGAGTTTTTCGAGAATTATTGTACAGTAATTCTAAAATGATGTCATATGCCATATTAGATGAGAGGCAAAGAAGAAGCCAAAATAATTTGATTCAAAATTTCAGAGGTCTTGGCTATTACAGTGGTTACTACATAATACCAGATGGGAGGTATGTTGTGTAATGTCTGAAAATGTTGTAGGGAAAATGACCCTTTTATATTGAAATCAGCATTTGAATTTAGAACATCAATTCTTACACAACACACCAAGTCACAAGATCACATGCATTTTGGAACAGAGATATCAATGAGAAATACTTGGGATAAGAAACAGATTAAGTTCAGAAACACTCACCAGATTAATGTATATACAACTAAAGGCAGAATTCTATGAGAATTTTGATTTCAGTAGAGACCAAACAGAGGGGGACAAAAAGATATAGAGATAGATATTTAAGTGTTGTGTAAATAATGAACTATGGCAAGATCCTTCCCACCCTTTTTCTACTCGCGGTGTTTTGGTGTTAATGGTAGAGATCCCATTTAAGATAAAATCCTGGCATGCATCTCTGATCCAGCTGTTTTCTTCAGCAAACGTCTTGAAGTAATTAGAAGTTGGAATTTATAATATTGTGCGATTTAACAACAGAGTTTTGGAAAAGATAATTAGTTAGGTCTTTATAATGCAACTAATGGTAGAGCTCTAGATAAGTGAAGTATTCACAATTTTACACAAATAAAGTGACAAAAAATACAGACGTTTTAATGCATTCAAATTACACAAAAGAATTTAATTTATAGCATGCCTTAACTTAAGTGGATAGAATTGTCCAGTCTTGATCCACATCCTATTATCGTGCATTACATACATCAGTACCCACATGATTAAAGATGACAGAATTGAGAACCAAAACAATTTAAAGGATAGAATTAGTTCATCATGAAATTTATGTGATGATTTGTCACAACATATTTTTAGAATTTTCCAAGTATATATTTAAAAAAAAAATTTGCCTTGGCTTTAAAAAACAATTGATGTCAGAAATTTGACTTACTGTTGAGAATTATTACATAGTTTTAAAATATGGCCTCATAAAAATTAAAGGTTCCAGATATTTAGATTAATAATGGTCCTTTTTGGCAACCCATTATTTTGCCCTTGTTTACAGTATATTATACTGGCTGCAATGTATAGCCTATCTTGCACTGAGAAATGGAGTTAAACACAAAACAGCAGTAACAATCAGACCTATCTGTAAAGGTCATTTAAGGGACCACAAAGTTGCAACCATTATGGATAAGTATTTTAATAACTGAATAGAAAAAACTTACTTTACAAAATGGAACATGTTTAAGATATGGACTTGTTGAGCCAAACAAATCACTGGTCTTACCTGCCATATTTCCAGACAGTGTTGTAGAGTTTTGGAGACTTAAAAAGTAGGTTTTGAGGTCCCAAGGAGGTCAATGCACATGATCTAAAAAATGAAATCTTGTTGAGAATTAGTTATCTTTTAATAAATGCCTATGTCAGATTCCTAGAAATTCAAATTTGATTATTAAATCTGTTTTCTTTGAAGCATTTAATATACTTACAAACCAGAAATAGTTGGTAGACTTATTAGAACATTGTCCAGTAACATTACCAAACACATATGACAAGATTGACATAAACACAACCACACAAGCTTTAAATAAAAATATATACAAAATTTCTGTCTTTAAAATCCATTAATAGTGGAAGTTTTTCTTAATAAGCTACTGTCGTTACTACTGTCATAAGTTTTTGGTGGGTAAGATAATATCATTCTTGTTCATCTTGGCATCCATTTGAGACTGGAAGGTTCCCTGAGAATCTTATTAATTTTTTTTCACCATAGAAAATGATCTTTCTGCATCTGTATTACTGTGGGAGCGGAAAACATGCTAGAAGGTTTTGCTGTGTTGACAGATGTCATAAACTCTAGAATGACTATGTCGATATGATGTGTGTGAAAAATAAAATGTCTCCCTTTGCTGTTGCAATTAACAAAAAGTCAAACTCTTTCCAGGAGTTCTGAAATTCAGTCTCACTAGGCTCTGGTCATTTTGCATTTCAACATTTTCCCATAAAAAAAATGAACCACTCTTGTACACTATTGCAAATGTTGAAATAATTCTTTTGCATTTTATATTTGGAGTAAAAATCTGACTTCAGAGAAGCATTGCCTTTGATCACAAGCTTGCATATAATCTTAATAATGGTGACTAAAACAATCTCATTCAAGTCAATGATGTGTAATAATGTGTGACTATACCTATCTCAAATGAATTGGGTTGTTCCACTTAGTGTACTGTGGATAGTTTATACAGACTACATGCTTACATGCTTTGGATATGTATGGTGGTGGTCAAAAATGTTTTTTCTGTTTCCCAAAAGTTATTGAAAATTATGTTTTTCATAAACATGACTGTGTTTGGGAGTGGGGGGAGATTATGTTTTTTGTATGACAATGTTATGGCAGGTATGCAGCTTACCAGTGGTAAAATTAACCCATATCTTCGCAAAAATATCGTAAAAGGCAACTCATGTCGTAATTTAGACAGAAATTAATAGATATCTTGTGGCTGTTCTAAATTACTGGTGTTTGGGTTATTTTCTGTCCTGTAGATTTTATCAATATTTACATGAATACATGACCCTGCTTGTTTGAAGCATGGTAAGAAAATTCAACATCAGGGTGTAACATTTAACATTTTGACATGATGTTCTCTCTGTATATTTATCATATTTGATCATCTTTAACATGCAGCCAGCAGAACACTGCCATATACCCAGATCTGCGATTACTGCCTAATGCACTTTTGTTTCAGGGTCTATGCTCTTTGTAAATTTACTAATGATTTTGAACATTATGTGCTAGCAGATCTTGATCTAGGTTGTTTGGAGGGATGCACGTGTTTATACTTAGTAGAAACCATATGCTTTTGATGTTGTGATGTCTTCTGTTTATCCCTTCAATTTGTGTATATGTTTGGTACCACATCTTGTGCTTGTTGAAAATCTCCAAATCCTATAATTATGTAGCTATTGTTTATGGTGACCATCTGTGAGCGGGGTGTCATCCTTAAGTGCCCCAGGTATCCTTGATAGGGAATCAGATGTCAGATGTGTGCGACTTTTAATTATAGTGACATTTTCAGATATTTCTACTTCAGAGAAGAGTTTTGCAGTATGAACACTGGGATACTGTTTGAGGGTGAGGGTGATAACAAAGGTTAGATACATGCATCTTATGTTGTTTTTGTTTGGGTTTTTTAGGACTAGTACCATAATTCTGGTGGATAAGGCTGGGTATTGTGAGTACATGGAGAGAACATTGACAACACCTGTAGATGTTAAGAAGCCAGCATGGAGTACATTTTCTACATCATTCCAACTTCAGTTAGACTGTGATGTTAGTCTTGATCACAAAAAATAAAAATCTTGTATACAGAAAAGTTTATATTAATATAACTTATTTGATGGTACAGTCTTGCAAGGAAACACATTTCAGGACTATCGGAAAAGTGCAAAAATGAAACATATGTCTACCTTTTGGAGCCATCTTAATTGAGATTTGAATTGTTAATGTTATACTTATCTGTGTGATGGTTTGAAGTACAATTATGTTCATATCTCAGAAAATCATTGTTTGCAGTATCACAAATTATATGTTGACATAATGCAAACTCGGACTGTAATTCCAATTTTAAGACATAATTTAGTTCAGTGTCATTTCAGTTTGATGTTATTTCGAGCCTTCTATATACTGTTTCACCATCAGTCATATTGCTGTATTTCTAGGAATGCAAAAATGAGGCTTCACTTTCAGACACAGGCCTAGGGCTGGTAACTTTGAAAAAACATAAGCCCTGACTTGAATTCCATGTGCCCAAAAGGGCTGTATGCTTTACTATTATTTGACACACAACATTACAGTTGCTGTATTTAAAATATGAAAAGAAACAAATAAATATTAAATTGACTTGTGTGTTTATCCAGATCCCAAAATATTTCACATCAAGCAATATTTTCCTCCAGGTCCTGATCTCGACCATTATCACTTTCCTCTATCAGTGTCTTCTTTACTTGATAAGCAGTGTTGATGTTCAATAGCAACTAAAGAGTGTCATGTTTTATCAGTTTTTGTTTATACAGTGTATCCCCACTACAACACGATAGTTGGGAGCCATAGAACCCGACCATGTTATAGGCCGAATTGTGTTATAAGCAACCAGGTCAGTTAGTTGAAGAAAATGATGCATGTACCCCAAAAAACTGGTGGGTAGGTAATAAATGTGGGTGCAAAAATACGTGGTTCATTGGCACAGTTACCATCTTAAATCCATGTATATTAAATGAGAAATACACCTGTAGTGAAAACAGAAGGCATATATAATATTTTACTTTATTCAGAGAACCACACATTGGTACATGTATGTGTATACTATTTATATATACATGACTAACGTATAGCATGAATAGAGTACAACACTGTGTACTCACCCATGAATCTCATCACATACATTGAATCCACAACAAAAGTAATAAAGCACCATACAGACTAACTACATCAATACAAAGTAAACATAATAGTTTGCCTTCTACGAGCATCTGTGTTAGAAAGTGTGCCATTTCAGGTGCCAAAATACAGACAATACTGGAAGGTATAAAAATATATGATCTCTCCAAGTTTACTAAAGTACTCTATATTGGAGGGAACAATGCCAGTGAAGGGACTGATCTAGAACTTTTTGAAGAACTATATGACCATTTACTTACACACATCCATAAGCAAAATCAAAGCTGTCATGTTGCATTGTGTGAAATGGCCCCCAGGGGAGATTGTGATGTGTTAGATATCAATGAGGTCATCCAAAGACTGGCAAGTGAATGGAAGTGTGATATTGTTTACAGTTACACGAGTTTCTTGGACGAAGAGGGACAAGTGGTGCAACATTTATTTGGAAAAAGAGATAATATCCACCTGTCTACCAAAGGGGTGGTAAAGCTGGCAAAAAATCTAAATGGTCATTCATGTAGTCTGGTCTAACAGCACATTACAAACTTCATCCGACCCTATAAACCCAATGTAGGTCAAAACAGCATCAGACAATACGGTCAGCCATATTAATACAGTTAGTACACTTTGGGATGTGATTACGGTGATGAGACTAAACATTCAGCACAGGAATGCAGGCACAGATGGCCAATACAATGCCATCAGTGCGGTAGCTTTTGACACAAAGCCAAAACTCGATAGATTTATGGAATAGGAAAAGGGCAATGAGGCCATCTCAACTCCACAGGAAGACTATATTCATCTGGAGGACCAGTCAGTCTATCAAGGACTGTCATATACACCATGCATCCTTTGTCAAAACAGATTTGATCCCCTTGCTGATAGATGTTTTGAATGTGGAAACTTACCAGTTACTTGTACATATTCAAATACAACTGATAGTTCAGATTTATGCAATGATTATAACAGTAGAAAATGCAGTTGTAGAAAAACTAATTTTTTTATACAGTAATGACATTTGTAACAATGATCATTGTGAACATAGTCTTAATACTTTTAATGTCTCCTTGAGTGCCTTTAATAGCATTGAGATTAATCTCATGAATATAGGAGTTTCTAGTAAGGGCTTACACATAGGTCATTTAAATATTCAGGGTTTTCATGGAAAGATTGATCAAGTGAAGTTACTGCTAACCTCTCCAAATAATAATATCCATTTATTTGGACTCTAGGAAGCAATGTTGACAGAAAATCAGGGTGAAAATTTCTTGTATATCAATGGCTATGACAAACCTTATCGAAGGGATAAGAAAGCAGGCAGTAGTGGACTACTTGTGTATGTTAGAACTGTTACTATTCTTAAAGACAGGAAGACCCAGAAATACAGGAAATGGAATCCATTTGGCTACAGATCACTCCAGAAAAAGCTAAGCCATACTTAGTAGGTTTTGTGCACATACCCTCATCATCACATGCTGATTGGTGTGAATATTTTGAACTTCAGATAGGTAAAATTTCAAATGAAGAGAAAGAAATTTATATTCTAGGCGTTATAAATAGAGACCTTCTCAATGATCAAATGAAAGGGATTTGGATGAATTTTATTGCTTTGTTAGGTATGGAGCAACTTGTAAATGAACCCACTAGAGTAACATCTACATCTAAAATGTTTATAGATCATATTTATCCCAATACAAGAGAAAATGTTTTGGAAGTAATGGTTTCAAAGATTGGTTTAAGTGACCACTTTGCAGTTTGTCTAACACATAAAGTCAATGGCAAATAAAAGAAAAATAATATCCATAAATCCATTACTTATAGATCTTTTCAAAACTTTGATACTGTTAAATTCCTGGAAGATCTGAAACAGATTCCATGGAATACAATCCAAATCTTTGAAGATATTGATGATGTGTTAGATACTTGGACAGATCTGATCATCAGTATAGTGAACAAACATTCCCCTTTAAAAACACACAGGATAAAGAAAGACTACCAGCCAGGCTGGATCTCCCCAGAAATTTTAGAAGCAATAAAGCAAAGAGACCAACTAAAATCAGTAGGAAATCAAACTCAATATAGAGTTTGGAGGAATAAAGTTAATAAAATGATATGTCAAGCCAAACAAGCGCACTACAAAAAAGTGCTGGATGAAAACCAAAATAACCCGAAAGCTATCTGGAAAGTGTTTACAGAGTTTGGTGCAGGCAAATGTAAGAGTAAAACTGAAATGTTATCCCTCAATCATGAGGGCATTTATACCATTAATCCAACTGACATCTCAAACATTTTTAACAACTTTTTCGTTCAAATTGCTGAAAACCTTAAAGAACCCAGAACTTCATCTGATCATCTGGAACTCAAACATTTTTGTGCTAAAAAACTACCAAACAATATAAAGTTTAAAATGAGTCTTTAATTTGTGTTGAAATATGTTTTTAAAAATGGATGATTGTAAAGCTACAGGACTCAATATGATTGGACCAAGACTACTAAAGGTAGCTGCACCAGTAATTGTTGAGAGCATAGATTTCATTGGAACATGGTCATGTCACACCCTGATCAAGTTAAGTTATGTCGCACCCAATGCAAATAAGATAAGCCTTGTGCAAAAAAAATCTTGCTCAGTATGAAATACAACTTGCCATTGAGAAGAAGCTATGGAACATTATTAATTCAATAATCAAGATATATGCTGATTAAACCATTTTTTTTTTTTAAAGTTGCATGACTGCATGCACTAATGTTAAGAGTAACTGAACTAAATGCAGAAACATAATGTAATTAGTGGAGTGTGAAATGTGAAATGAACCTCTCATGATAAAATTCTTGGTGTAATCATAGATAACAATCTTACTTGGTCTATTAACATTAAACGTGTTTCATAAAAGGTTAATTCTTATCTGAGGAAACTACTGAGGAAAATCAAAACATACATTCCTCTTTAGTATAGGGTCATCTTTTATAAAAGTTATATTCAGCCATGTCTGGACTATTGTAATAAAATTTTGGGGTAATACCTCTAATTCAAACATAACACTTTTAAGACTCCAAAAGAGAGGTTGCCATTTAATTCTAGATCAATGTATAGATAATTTCTAGGATGCAATGAACAATATAAAGATTTTAACAATACATGGAAGAATATTTCTTAGAAAGGCCAAATTGATGTATAAAGTATCCAGAAAAGCCATTCCTGTCTATCTAAGCAATAGCTTTCACCAAAGAGATGCTGATGGTACTCCAAATTTAAGGTCCATAAGAAGTAAAAATTACATTATACCAAGGCCAAAGAAGGAATTGTTTGAAAAAAGTTTTCAATATACTGGTCCACTGGTATGGAACAACATTCCCAGTGCAATAATCAACAACATCATGGAAAGAATAATGAATACTGACCTAACTAAATACAACCAAATTATTATTTTAGTAGGTGGAAATGATGCCAGTGATGGAAGGGTCACTAAGTCAAATGAGAACAGATTTTGAAGGTTTATGCTGCTAGGTATTGCAGTCCTGATACATGTAAAATAATCATATCAGGACTACCACCTCGTGTGGGCACCAGGGTGAAAGAAATCAATGATCTGATAATTGACCTATATGAAGACTTCAACCTACAGTACATTCCACAATACACATCTTTCTTTCTTCTGATGTCAACCTATGTCTCTACTACAGAGACAAAATTCATTTCAGCAGAAAAGGAACTACTGAGAAATATCAACATGTATGCCCCCATCTTCAGGCACTATAATAAGAGTACTGTCTCTACTGTGGAGAAACTGGGCATGTGACACAGGTATGCCATCACAGCAAACAGATTGAGTGCTTCAGATGCCATAAATTTGGACACAAGCAAAGACTCTGCCAATCAATGTATTACACATACTAGGAAGCTGGCAAAGAGGATAATGCCAATGCTTCATCTATAACAAATCTAAATGTACCTAGTGAGACTCTTGACCCTCTAACTATTCAATGGACACTTGTAAATGCAAATGTTAATGGATTTTCAGGGTCTGTATGTGACTTTGAAGACGCTAATATATATGAACATTTAAATATGGAAATAGGATGTAAGAATGATAAAAGTAGTCTGGAGACAATTTCAGTGAGTACCCATTGCATGATGACATACATATAATTGATATGAAACTAAATGCAAAAGTTTTTAACATAGGTCACTTAAATGTACAAGGTATAGTGGGAAAGATAGACCAAATTAAGTTAATGTTGTCTTCCAAGGAAAATAATATACATGTTTTAGGACTCACTGAAACCAAATTAAATGTTAACCACAATTGTGATCTATATCACTGTCAAGGCTACAATAAACTATTACGCAGGAACAGAGAGACAGCAGGGGGAGGTCTTGTTGTATACATTAGGGAAGATGTAAATGCAGAAAGGCAACTTGACTTGGAGTCACAAGAAATTGAGAGTATCTGGGTGGAAATTTCTCAAAATAATGCAAAATCATTCCTAGTGGGTTTCATTTATAGGCCACCTTCCTCCAAAGCAATTTGGAATGATAACTTTTTGAAGCAAATGGAAAATTTTCTTGCACAGGAGAAAGAAACATATATACTTGGTGATATAAATAAGGACCTTCTCAATACTCAAATACGGAACAACTGGATGGAATTTATTGAATCATTAGGCCTAGTCCAGCTGGTAAATGAGCCCACAAGGGTAACAGAAAAATCAAGCACTCTTATTGATCACATTTTTACCAACCTACCAGACAATGTAGCTTGTGTTAATGTACCAAAAGTTGGTCTTAGTGACCACTATCCTACTTTTTTGACAAGAAAGGTTAAATGCAAGAGAAGTAAGAAAAATACACACAAAACTATCATAGATCGTTCAAAACTTTTAATGAAGAACAATTTCTCAATGACCTATATAAAGTTCCATGGAATATGATCCAAAATTTGGATGACATAGATGAAGCTTTGAGGGTGTGGACTGACTTATTTATGGTTGTAGTCTCTAAGTATGCATCACTGAAAGTACATCGAGTAAAGAATGAAATCCAACCTAATTTGCTTACTACTGAAACCCTAGACGCTATGAAAACCAGAGACCAATTCAAGGCTATGGGGAACCATGCACAATATAAAGTATGGAGAAATAAAATAACATGTATGATTAAAAAAGCTAAAAAAAATTATTATCAATCATCGCTTGAAAACCAAAAAAGCAACAAAAACTCCATTTGGAAAGTCTTCAATGAACTCACTGGAGGAACACACAAAGATCAGATAAATAAAATTCACTCACTTCTGGTGATGGACACCATAGTTGCTGATGACAATGACATTGCAAATGTTTTCAATGATTTTTTTCACCAACATTACCACAAAGTTAAAAGAACCAGTGATTGAAAACAACTTTAATAAACTGAAAAAGTTCTGCAGCAGCAAAATCTCTAAGGAGGTATGTTTCTCTGTCTCACCAGTATCTAAAAACTTTGTTAAAAAATGCCTCAGTGAACTTGATACCAAGAAAGATACAGGACTTGATCAGATTGGTCCATGACTCGTTAAATCTTCTGCCTCTGCTATTGTAGATAGCATAACATTCATAATCAATTTAAGTATTGTAACCTCATCTGTCCCCAAAATATGGAAAACTGCAAAATTAACTCCTATTCACTAATCTGGTTCTAAGTATGATGCTGATAACTACCGGCCAATCTCAATACTTAACCAAATTTGTCAAAATTGATTGAAAAACATGTCCATGACTCTCTCATCTCATATTTAACCAAACACTTGCTGTTACACACTAATCAATCAGGCTTTAGACAGAAACATTCATGTGAGACTGCCTTGATCTCCCTAACTGATAAATGGCTTCAAGCACTTGACCAAGGTAGAATAATAGGATCTGTATTTTTAGATTTCAGGAAAGCTTTGACATGGTGGATCATGAAATCCTTTTGAAGAAACTGAAAATCTACCAACGTGATAAAAGCACAGTTAGATGGTTTACTTCATACTTAAGTGAGAGAACACAACATGTTTGTATAAATAATGTTCTGTCTGAACTTGGAACAATAAGATGTTAAGTACCACAAGACTCAATTCTAGGTCCATTACTATTTATTTTATTTATTAATGACCTACCACTTGTACTAAGGGTCTCAATATTATCTATAGATCTCTATGCAGATGACACAACATTGTCAGACATCCAAAACACAAAGCATGAACTCGAAATTTCTTTACAAAATACCCTAAACAAACTGGACAACTGGTGCACATGCAATGGCATGGTGGTAAATACTGGTAAAACTAAAATACTACTTATCTCAACATGGCAAAAAAGGACAAAACTTGATAGTGATGAACTATGTCTGACATGGAAAGATAGAAATTTGCAAATGGTCTGTCATGATAGACTACTTGGTGTTTTGGTAGACAATAACCTATCATGGACTGAACATATCAAACATATCAGTAAAAAAGTCAATTCAAGTTTATGGCTTCTCAGTAGGATAAGACATTTTCTCCCTGAAAGGCACAGAAAACTATTTTATAACAGTTACATACAACCCTATTTAGACTACTGCAAAACAGTACGGGGTAATTCAAATGATAAAAACATAGCTAAGCTGGTACGTCTTCAAAAAAGTGCATTTGGGCTAATATCAGTCCAGAAAGAAAGCAAGGAAAATTTAGCTGCAAGTTAAAAATACTATCTATTAAAGACCGAATCCATTTGAGAAAAGCTAAATTAATGTACAGGATATCCAATAATAGTGCTCCTGAATATTTGCAATCACTATTCCAGTATAGGCTACCTGGTAATACTCCCCACCTGCGATCCATGTCTACCGAACAGTATAAAATTCCCAAACCAAATAAGGAATTACTTTTAAAAAACTTTCCAATACTCTGGAACTTTGCTCTGGAATAGTATTCCAGTTGAGATTAGAAATGCCCACTCTATTTCCTTCTTCCAAACCCAGTATATCCAGTGGCTTTAGAGATGCAGCTAAAATAAATAAATGCCTTTGTATGAGGGCCTCAAGGTAGATTAGTTCTTAGCTAATTGTGTTACCCTCTTTAAATAAAGTCTTAATAAGTGACATAAGATAATCTCCTAGCATTTCTTCTTTTCATAATCAGTGTTTCAAATGGATGAAATCTTAAGACAGTACAACAGTTCTAGTACAATAAATACCCCCTGCTTTTCTGTAATTTTGCATCATTTTCACAGTTGAATTTTTCAATGCAGGATGATATTTTATATATGTTTATGTGTTCACAGATGCCTGTGCATGTGTTCCAGGCTTGATACTTTGACTTTTAAAATCACTTAATTATTTTGTGTCAAGCCAGATTCTTCACATCATGTTGTGTATACTATATATATTGTACATAACAGATAGAAGGCCTGAAGTTAGATTAGTTCTGTAACTAATTGAGTTTTCTTCTCTAAATAAAGTCTTTATTATTATTATTATTATTATTATTATTAATTCCATCGAAAATACGCACACACACAGATTTAAAATATTTAATAATTTTGCCACAGGTCATGTTGGTCTGAATTCAGGGGGGAAAAAAATAGCATGATCATGTAATGAATGATGAAGCACATTTACTTTTCAGTATCTCCCTACTCGGTAAAAGTTAGTTTGTGTTTTAAGCCGCCGTTGGAAGCATTCATAAGTATAAACTTTTTTCCGGAAAAAGGGGGGGGGGGACTTTCACGGCACCGTAAACGTGTTCCAGTCACGTTGGAAAATGAAACAATCTGTCAGATTCCATTGCTTTTATTTAAGTTTGGTCCTGACTTCCTTTGAAGGAAGGTTCGTTGTTTTTATTGAAGATTGTAGTTGGCTTTCTTTGATGATGGGTGCATGTGCTATTGAAGTCGCCACTAAAGGACAGCTTTAGAGAACCAAATAAATGCCCATTTCTAGTGGCGGCAACATCAAATAATTGTATTGCATGATTGAGACTGATTTCTTTTTCCATTTGTTCAGTACGTTTTCATAACAATCGGATTTTCAAAGGTAATCTGTTTTCTTTGAAATTTCAGCAAACTAATTTATCTGGGTACATTTTAAAAAAAAGAAATTGGCCGTCATTTGGTAAATTGTAGTTACTATTCCTCCCTGCCTATTGAATAGACCAACAAGTAAGGTTTTGTTTTGTTTTTATTACATTTGTGGTAGCTGATGCTGCCTTCCACGCATGCGTCAGAAATTTAAAAAAGGGTCAACAGGCCATAGAGACCAGGTATTCTGGTCTGATGAAAGAGATTACAATAGAAAATGTGAGTGTTCTGAAGGATTTAATTCTGAGTGAAAAGAAGAGGAATTTTACTTACCATCCACATACAAATGTCAGTCTATGTAAATATATTAATTACTAGCGAGCATCCGAAAATCCAACGAAAGATAGATTGAGATAATGCCTGGTCTGGTTGATCTCTGCTACCAGAAATGTTAACCAAAAACAAGTGGATATCTCATACAGTGATCATGCTAGATGTCAACATAAACGGATTATGATATAACAATGCACTGTAAAGATGGTTTGTCAATATGGACAAAGAATTTGTTTATGTAACAATAGATAAATTTCAGTGCATTGTATATCAAGTTTGCGGCTTCCTTTCATGGGGCTTCTGAAATTCTCCACTCCAAACCAATGGTTGTATATACAGGTTTACAAAGCCAACAATGTCGTCCAAAAAAAAAAATCGCCAGATGGTATATTTTGCCGCCAATAAGGGAACAAATATTGCAATTTGCGACATTGGCGAAGCCTTGCGCGATCCCTGAATAAACTTTTTACATGTTATTTTTCGTACCTTTAAGAAGAAAAAACAATTTTTTTCATGTACGAGAAAAATACATATAAAATTTCAGGAGCCACACCACGATCGTCTTGTATTATTCATACGCGATCTCTTCCCCAAAATGATAATAAACTTTTTACGTTCTTTTTGTACTTTTGAGAAAGAATTTTTTTTTTTCGTGTATGAGAAAATACATGTATATGAAATTTTAGGAGCCACACCACGACTATGTTATATCCTAATTCATGTTATAACGGAGCGTGCTACAGCGGGGTCACACTGTACTTTTAATGAAGCTCATAGATACCACATAATGTTTAACTAGTGTTACATTATACTAGTGTAAGGACCGCTCCGGTGGCCTAGTGGTTAGAGCGTCCGCCTCGGATGCAGGAAGTCGTGGGTTTGATCCCCGGCCGAGTCATACCAAAGACCTACAAAAATGGTACTAATAGCTGCATCGCTTGGCGCTCAGCATTAAGAGGTTAGTGTTAGGACTGGTCCGCCTGGTGTCAAGATAATGTGACTGGGTGGGACATCATGCTGCATGTCTGCGGCATGATGCCCCAGTACTAGACATCACTATAAACTGCAACACTGCAGACATCGTAGCGATATGACTGAAAAATTGTTAAAGCTACGTTAAAAATCCAACACACAACAACACACACTACTAGTGTAAGCATGAGCAAGGGACAGGTCGGTCATTATTTTTTGTGTGTGTTCTTTTAGCTGATTTTATGATTTTACACTGAAGCTGCCCTGATGGTTACTTCTTTAATTTAAATTATTTTAATTCTGTGCCATAAATATGGAAAGAGGATATTGTGCTCCCTTGTCTACCCATTCATGTTTTCATCTACCCATCTGTCACACTTTGTTAGATCAGTTTCGAAAGAATCATTGGCTGCAGAGTAATGCAGCTTTGTGTCATGCATCTTAGTGAGTATGAAAGTAAGTTACTGTGACCTATATTTCAAGTCACAGGGACTTCAACAAGTTTTGAATTTAGTTACTTTTTTAGATATTGTTAACTGTCAAGTCTTGGCGAAATTATTTTTGGGTGTGTCATTTTGAGTCAATACATCCAATCAATTACAAGTCATTGTAACCTAAAGTTCATGCCTCATTAACTTATTATTTGTGTTTTGAGCATTATTGCAGTGGATTTCTTAAACTTTTTGACATATGATTCCTGATGAGAACAACTTCAGCTTACCAATATAAACAAATTTTTTAAAAATTTTACAATAGGCTCTTTCTTTCTGTGCATCCAGCTAAAAATGAGGGAATATAATTTGCTTTCTCAATAAAAAGACAAAAGAAATAAGAGTAATTCTTTGTCGTGGCATGGAAATCATAATCAGTGCCAGAAAAATATATTTTTGTTGCTTACTGGTTAGAGCCTGGCGTTAATGTTTGAGTTTCCAGGCATAACTAAAGTGCTAGGCATTGTGGTATCTTTGTCAAACTTGGTCAGGATTTTAAGATCAAGGGAGCTTATGGTAAGGTGCTTGTAATTCATCTATAAAGTGTTTGGATTTCAGGCAACTTAAGTATTAGGCATGTTGTTTTTGTGCAACTTTTTTGGATATTGTTATAATTTAAAGTCACTGCAGGGGATAATATGGCAAAGTGATCTGCTTATCATATCTGATTTTTACAGATTAACCCAGGATGTTAACTTCTTTTTTCATTCTTCCTGGAAAATGGCATGTTGTGTTCATAACAATTTGTTATTATCTTCTTAAAATAACTGAGAACTACTTCAAGAAAAGTAGGTCACAAATGACCTACCCTTTTCCTATAGTAATGATATGGTTACTTATCAGTGAATTTGTATCCCATTGGTAAAGTTATTTTACTGGCATATAGCTCCAGCTTCATTCCTTGTTTCAACAGGAGGTTTGGTCAGTGTGTTATGTGCTTCCTATGAAAGTGAAAGTAGATCACTCTCTTGAGTTGGTGTATTGTTGCTGTTTTATATGCCCACGATAATGCAAAATGTATTATGTTACAAGGTTATCAAACCATTTGTCCTCATGTTATCAATTTTGTATCTGCACAATAACCAGATTTTTCCACTATTTACATTTACAAAATTTTGTGCATAGCTTGCTCTTAGACTAAGGAAGAAAATGGTTTTGGCACAATAACATTTAATTTAGTTCTACATCAAATATCTTAGAGTACCAATAACAGAACACTACTTCCCTCCCCCACTTTGTACCCTCCACTGGCTACCCATTCATTCCCAAATCAAACACAAACTCTGTTCTCTCTGTTACATTTTGTTGATTGTCTCCAAATAAAAATACAGTAAAACATATACAGTTTTGGCCAACTTATCTGTTTGATCCACAGACTTGTGAACCTCCTAAACATCTATCAAACAACTCAGAAATAAGGGCAAAGGTCACCACTTTGCACCTTCCTTTCTCAATCATACGACTTACCCTTTTTGAGCTCTACCAGTCAGAGACCAAAAGAGTTTATGGGAGGACCTGTTGTCCATCTATCCATTAGCACAAGTTACTGCTGTACCTCCTAAACTAGGACAATTGCCACTAAACTTTACACCTACACACTTACCCCATGGTCTACTTGGCCCTAAATGAAGATGGTGCTGCACAGACATCTAGTATGGCCACCACAATAGCCATTTTGGAAATATTACTGTCACTGCTCTTGAGTAGGTGGTCATTCGTTGAGTTTTATAAAAACTTGTTTTTCGCTCTTTTCTGTTACTTAGTTAAGACCACAGAGTCATAATATTATCAGCATGTGTTTTTTTTACTAAACAACTTCTGAGGATGTCTAGTTGATCCTAAATTAGTAATTGTGGCATTGAGACATTCGGTATGTTTCCTATATTGGCCTTTTTGACACAGCACTGCCAATCAAAACAACATACATAACACTACCAACCACACACACACACAATGCTGCCAGCCACATTACCAAATGCATACATCACTGACAGCATCACCACACAAACCACCATCCATAAAACCATGGACACTGCCAACCACAACACCATCCACACACAGAAAATACAAACCAAAGCACCAAATGACACCACAGACAGCAGAAGCACTATAAACAGACAGTACTGCCTATAATGATTTTACCACAACAAATTATTGTCAACCATAATACCATATGCATAGCTGCCAAGTTTCCGTATTTGTCCAGTATTTTGGACCCAAATACAGCTGTATGTTTTTCTTGTTAAAAATCTGTTTTTTAATTTAAAAAAATTAAAAATTTCCTTACATTTTTCTGTTTATAATGGGCAACCCGATTCCATTCTGAGAATAAATGTATCGCACGAATAGGGATATTGAGTTCTAAAATATGATTGTTTCATTCGAAATCAAAGCTATATTGCCAGTCTTTAACCACCATATTGGACTGCGCTAGTACTTGCCGCTATCACTGTATCTCATCTTCGTAGTATTCAACTTCTAATCATGTCAAAAAGGAAAGCAGAAGATTCAGAATTTTCTCCAGCAAAGAAAAGTAATCAGACCTGGAAGGACAATTGTGCCATCCTGTTTAGATTTGTTAAACCATCTAGTAAAGGAGAAAACCTTGCGTTTTGCAAATTGTGCAATTGTGATTTTGCTATTGGGCATGGAGTTACCAATGACATAAAACAGCATGAAAAAGCTAATAAACATCAGCTTGCTGCTTCATCTTTAACAACTCAGCATGAACTTGGGACGTTTATAAATTCCAGAGATGACCTTGATGTAATTCGATCTATGTTAGGTTTACTTAATTTCTTTTGGAAATGAACCTTCCTCGGTTACTAGTGTTGCTGGCAATTTATTTCACACACTTTTCCTATACAGAAAAAATGCAAATTATTACTATTGTTCTAGAAGGAAAACAGTTCAGTAAAAAAAATCAATGAAAGATGGTACATTGGAATCAATAATGATTGAAAAACCAAGGTGTGGAAAAAGCTCCTATAAACAGCCTGTATCTGAGATGGCAAAAGGGTGCTCATTCAGAAAGTGCAAGAGTGGAACACATGCATCTTTGACATTAAATAATTAAGTAACCCGGCAATACATTTTCCGAGGTTATGCTTGGAATTTTGACCTAAAACCTTGGACGTCTGATTTTTTCCATGGTTTTCCAAGGAAAATTTGGGAAACCCCGGACAGTGCTGATATTTTCTCCAAGGTTTTATAAACAAACCTCGGACATTATCTCGTGCATTAAAAAAACAAAAAAAAAAAAAAAAGAAAAAAAAAAACCCTAGAAAATACCTTGGACAAAGCCTTGGACATGAGAACTTAGTTTATTTTTATCTCGGGAAAACCTCGGAAATAAAAACTTAGTCATTTTTTAACTTGGACAAAGCTCAGAAATGTAGACTTTAGCTAGGAAATGGACTTGGTCTGTTTTAACTGTGCACTTAGAGATTTCTCTATATTTATTCAGAACATATTTTTTATAGATTATTAAAATAAATAATATTTGTCATTACCAAAACAATTAACATTGTTATGTGTAGGCTTGTACAATAATAACAAGAGAAAAGAGTGAAGACAACAAGCTTTGTATATTTTAACAAAATAATTTATTTCCCTAGAAAACAATGTAAAAATTGGAAAATAGGACTTATGGTTTGTGAATATAATCCAAAATTTAATCCTAAGAATAAAAAATACGAGTCCTGTCACTAAATAGTTCTATTAGAATCCAGGTTCGAATCTCGAACACGTTCCAATATGGAAGGCGATGACGTCAGATGTGGTCCTTGTACAAATAGCAACAATTCCTCAATTGTATAACAGTTTATGTTCCGAATAATTCCAGAATAAATTTCCACTGAATTTCTTTCTCCCAGAATTTATAAAACAATACACCCGTTTGGTTTTCTAGAGAATAAATTATTAAATTCCAAAAACAAATGAACTTCAAAAGCAATCTAGTTTCAACAATAAATACCTATCCGGCCTTCAAGGTTTCCAAAATACAACTGACTGACGAGCGCTCATAAAGGGTTATTATATCCGACAAATTATCATCCCGTTCTCGCGAGATAGATTGAGTGGTCTCTTGACTCTCGAACAACGCAATAAGAAAAATGCAATTTGTCACGTAGGAAGAACCCCTATCTATTTTCACTCTGAAATAAATTTGAAAATAAAACATTGTTTATTCAGAATAAACGAAATGACCTTGGCAATAGCCAATCGTTTTCGCGTAGCGCTTACTCTACCGCGGACCGAGGTGAACTAAAAATATTACTCATGTAACACGTTTTACGTCTTAGATAAACAGAATTACTGAAAAAGAATTCCGAATCCCGTGAAAATAATCATTACAATAAAATGTAATGAAACAAAAATAAAATAAAAAAGAATTTAAAAACTAACACACACAAGCAATTTAATTATATATACGTAATAACATGTCTAGGATATAAATTAAAAAATTAACTTAATTAATGTTGATTGATTGATATGGGTTTTATCCTGTACCATCTCAGTTCAGGCATCATGGTGCCAAACAGGATCACAGATTTTGGTTTCACCTCTTATTTACATGGAGATAAAAGTATGAGATAAAGAACCAAAACCTATATACATGCTGGAATGTCCCAGTTAGAAAAATTCTCAGTATTCATACACATTTAATCAATTCATACAATCATCTTAGTGTAACACAGTGGTCCCAGTTCTAATGCCACACAGGACAACAGTAAAAATAACACTAACAATTTTCTAACAATTGAATCTAAAGGGTCAAATGACATTTTTCTTAAAATTTGTGTTTGTGTGTTAGTTACAGGAATAATAATTTATAGTACCAGTTTAGACAGATAATGAACTATTACATTATTAGTGTAAAAACGTTTTCTGAAAAAATGTATGACACTGTTTATTTGTCACATTAGTTACGAGAATAATAATTATAAATATACAACTGAGTCTGAAAAAATTGCATGAATGATTGGCATGGCACTGTTTTTAATTATCATTTTTAATATGATAGCTGATAATAGCACAGTTACATTGAAGTTTAATCCATTTCAATGATTGACAACTATGATGTAACACAATACAATCATGACCACATGCAAAAATGAAGGCATCCAGCCTCACCAAGTTATCATTCTGGTAAACATTAAGGAATTTCTGTGTGGATGATATTACAGAAATACAGTTCTGAGACCTGTGTGAAATTTGTTACGTATATGTATATGGATTCTTTGTGTGTTAGTTTTAAATTTATTTTATTTGATTTTTGTTTAATTACATTTTATTGTAAGGATAATATTTTTACTGCATTTGACATTTTTCCAGTAAATCTAGTTCAGTTCTTTTAGTCTGTTTAGAACGCAAAATGATTGCTACATTGTATTTTTAGCTGACCTAGTTCTTGACCTTGGTTCCGATTTTGTAAACACTAAGTGAAAATGATTGGTTATTACCAAGGTCATGTTGAGCCCACGTGTTAGTTCTGTTGTAAACAGTTTTAGTTTTAAATTCATTTCCAGTGTGGGAATCTGATTCTTAGATAAGGCTATCCTAGCCTACATGCTAACTGACTTGTAGTGAGTGATCACGTGACCATTACGCGGGTCTGAAATGACGTTTTAGTTGGGTTTAATTCTAAATCTCAGTGTTTATGAGTCAGTCGTAAATTATATCTTCAGGCCAAAAGGTATTCATGTTGTTGCCATTTGAATTGAGTTTTTTTATTTAAAATAATTTATTCATTCTGGAAAATATTCTTCTTCATCTAAATTCTTGGACAAAGGCATTTACTAAAATTATTCGGAATTCAAAAGCCGGAATTATATTCTTGGTGACTCAACAAGGAACTGTTGACACATCAGCACAAACTGGTTATAGAGGACGTCATCGCCTTCCATCATGGAACTTCAGTGAGATTCGAACTTGGATTCAGTTAGAACTGTTTAGTGATAGGACTTATATTTTTTAATTCTAGGATTAATGTTTGGATTAGATTCACAAACCGTTAGTCCTTTTTCATATTTTTACCTTGTTTTCTAGGAAAAAAAAGTTATTTTGTTAAATTTACAAAGCTTGTTGACTTCACTCTTTTCTTTTGTTACTTTTGTACGAGCCTACACGTAACAGATTGTTATATTTAAAATGGTGGTCTTTATACAAAAGATATAAAGTCTATGGAAAAATTGTTTGATGGACATGAATGTGAAAACCATTGTTATAAGAGATGCGATTGTTGAAGGTTCAAAGAAAACAAAATGAAACGTTGGATGAGGTAGGAATATCTGTTAAATTATAAAGTCATGGAGTACTCAATTCCTTAAGGTTACCTGTAACCGTATGGAAGAGTGTTTATGATATTTATGTCATGTCATAACAGTATAAGGTATTAATGTAATATTCCATAGCTTAAGATTGTTACAATATAATTATATTAATCATGTTGTTTACAGTTTAACAATTGTTGTACAGCTTGAAATTTCGATTCTTGTTGATCATTTGTTTTTGTTTATATCTTTGCATACTTTCCTCTCATCTTTCTGTGTTCTAAAAGCATAAAACTTCAAAGATCACACAATTATTTTATATGCACACCATACAATTCTTTAAAAATTCTTGGTATATCTATTTCTTTGTGGAGTACCAAACATATGAGGCTTTCTTCCATTAACTTGTGTCATAACTTGTAATTCTTTATGTCATTGTTAAAGTTGTATGGTTCAGTATGAATGCATAATGAATATATCCATGTCTTTCAATCAGGAATGATATGAAGAACTGTTATGATGGCTTGAAGACAATATACTGTCATCAGGAATATACCCAGTACTGAGTACTGACAGCACCATGCTGCTCACTGACAAAGAACAGATACTTCAAAGATGGGCGGAACACTTCAAAAGCATTCTCGGTCAATAGGTATCTATCAGTGAGGAGGCAACTGATTGACTGTCCCAGGTGGAAATCAATATAACACTTGATGATCCTCCAGCACTTACTAAAACTATGAAAGCAATAAACCTGCTGTCAAAAGGCAAAGCATCTATAGCGGACGATATACCATTAGGCATTTAAAAAGACAGAGACTCGCAAATGGCACAAAAACGTACTGAACTATTCCAGTCAATGTGGAATCAGAGAACTATACCCCAGGAGTACAAGGATACATCCATCATCCATTTGTACAAGTGGAAAAGCAACAGACTATCATCTGACAACCATGAGGACATCTCCGTGCTGTCAGTGGTGGGCAACATACTTGACAGAATTCTGCTGAATTGTGCGTCATTTTGACCAAGGGCTCACACCAGAGAGTCAGTGTGGCTTCAGAAAAGGATGAGGGACCATTGACGTCGTGTTTGCAGCTAGTTAGCTCCATAAGAAATGCCAGAAACAGTGCTCGAACTTGTACATGACGCCCATGAACCTGACAAAAGTTTTGGACACAGTTGGCCATGGTGGCTTGGAAGATCATGGCAAAATTTGGTTGCCAAGTGAAGTTCATCATAATGGTTCGGCAGTTCCATGATGACATGTTCACTTATGTCATGGATGATGGTGAGTCATCTGAACCATTCCCATCTCCAGTGGAGTCAAGGAGGATTGTTTGTTGGCCCCATTCCTCTTCAGTATGATGTTCTCTGTATGCTTATTGATGCCTTCCATGACATCATACTGGGATCAGCATTAGATACTGAACTGACAGCAAGCTGTTCAATTTGAGGAGACTACAGGCGAAGACAAATTTACAGAAAGTCATTGTTAATGATCTCAGTTTGTTGGATGCCTGATCTTAGTCTGATATACAACACAGTGCGAGCCATTTTTCTTCAGCTTATAACAATTTCGGCCTGACATTCAGTATCAAGATGACAGAAACTGCAACTGGAAAGCCTTTATGTGGAGCCTACCATCATTGTAAATGGTCAAACTCTTGTGGCATTGGACAAGTGCACCTATCTTAGAGCACGCTGTCATGTGTAATCCACATTGATGATGAAACCAATGCCATTGTTGCTAAAGAAAGTGTGAAGACAGACAGCGTGCACATGTGTAGGAGCACAGAGATCAGTCCACAAACAAAACATAAGGTCTACAACGCCATTGTGTTGCCGACTCAGCTGTATGCACGCAAGAACTGGATGGTGTAAATACCCCATGCCAAGAAGCTGAACTATGTTCACATGGGCTGCATGATGAAACTAATAAGGATAAGATGGCAGGACAGTGTCTCAGATACTGAGGCTCTCACAGGTGCAGGCATTCCAAGCATCCACACTCTGCTGATGAAATCACAGTAGAGATGGGCAGGCCACGTTACCAGGATGCCAGAAGAGTGACTACCAAAGATTTTCTACAGTGAGATGAAGGAGTGTTTAAATGGTAAATCACTGTAAATAACACAAGTTCTTTGATGCATGAGGACAGCTGACTCGTACATGCGATTTACAGTTATTGTACAGTTGTCAGATTTTGCTACATAAGTTATCACCAACTGAATAACTAGAAAAGTTTATATCCAAAGCCTGGCTGATGGGGTTTAAATTGTTTCTGGTGGGATATTGTCCAAGGTTCCATTGGAACTTGGTATGGGAATGACATCATTATTTTGACAGCTGTTTACAGCAGGATTGTACAAATATTGGAACAGATTTGTTAGAAGTAATTCCTACTCATTTCCATTTATATGTCAAGTGAGGCTACGGCATTTTTCACGCTTTTTCAGTTGTAATCATGAAACCTCAAGGAAAAAGTTCCTACCTCATTTAAAATGATCTTAATACGGGATCTGACAATGATAATATCATTTTGCTCCTTTTTGGATTTGACAGTAAAATTTTTGCTCATTCTGGGATAGGTATATAATGAATAGAATAACCACATGAAGTGGATAACCATTTCTACTGTAAAAAAAATTATGAATCATACAAATGTACTGAAAGAGTACTTTTTATGGAGGCACAGTATTCAAGTATAAGTAACAGAGTTCATGCGGTCTTTGGAGGTCTTAGATAGTTTGAGAAAAATGAGGTTGCATTTTCAAAGCCTTGAAAGATTGGGAAAATCGAGCAGATTACCCTGAGGTCTTTAAAAGTCTTTGAAAATTGAAATAAACCCAAACATTTTAATTTCTTTCTATAATCATAAAATAAAAATTGTCCAAGGTTGTTAGATTCGGATGTAGTCGAGTTTTCCTGATTTCATTTTTTTGATGACCCGTTCAGTTTCATTTCATCATTAAACAATATTGTAGTATTTTGCATTCATTCTTTTCTCATATAACATAACTTGTGTACAAAATGTAAGCAAAAATAGATCTTGGAAATCTATGTTTGTGGTCTTTGAAAGTTTGGGAAAAGTCTTTGAATTTATCATTCAGAATTCGATATGAACCCTGAGTAAGTGCTCTTTGACTTGGTCTTAAAGTACAGAAATTTACTAAGTACTTATATTGTAGAAATGAATGTATTTTCTAATATGATTGCTTTAAGTTAAATTCTGTTCAGAGAATGATAACATTCCCAACCACTTATGCAATTTAATTTGTGAAATGGGAACACAGTATATATTGTAATTTCACATGAACCTGCTGCCGGTCAAAGGAAAAGGGATTGGTGTGCATGACACCTCTATTTATAATGTTTGGTTGCACTACACAATGTAACTAACCACCAAAATAGTGAATATTTCTAACAAGGATTAAAGATGCCAAAAATATGAACTATTGCTAAAATATTATCTGTAAATACAAAGTTTGAATACTATTTATGTTAATATCTTTTAATTAAAATATGTGACCAAACACTGAACTCCATGTGCAAGATGAGTAATAGCAAATGCTGGCCTCCGTCTGAGATTGGTGGTGATGGAAAATTAAAACATTCACAGTAAGGATGCATCGGCTTTGCAGGTGATGGTAAGTAGATTATTTCATTGTCAAACCTAACTTATTTACATAAGGACTCGTTATATAAATTGTTTACTAACAGTCAACTATGCTTGCACATATTGCAGAGTGAAAACTGGAAGTTTCCCCAATACAAAAAAATACAAAATTTTGCATCAAAAACAAGGATGAAAGTTGATTGTTAACAAGCACAGACACACAATATATAATGCACAACTTCACTGTACTTGAGTTTTGCCTCTTTTTCTAAATGTTATAACCTTACAGTAAGCTTTAGCTTCATGCTAAATTCTGCCTGAGTTTGACAGAGTGGCAAATTTAACACGTCTAACAGTTGATAGGAAATATTTTACATTGGATATGCAAAATTAGGGTGGCAAGACGTAATTGGCTGTTGATAATAGATTCTTGGGAGTTGGATAGTAGATGACTGAGTGTTGGATAGCATATAACTAAGTGCTGAATAGCAAATACTAGGTATTGGTCGCTCCATATGGTTAATTATATGGAGGAAAAACTAGGAAACCAAATCAACATAGAACTTCCTATCATATCCCCAGAGTATTCTACTATAGTACCAACTTTACACAGACATTCATGCATTGGAATTTTTATTGTCCCTGGTAAAGATTTAAATTTCATATGTTTCAGAAATCTTTATTGAAACCAGCAAACTTTTACAGTGTCACTTAAAGTGGAGACCTTTGTATTAAAACTACCCAGGAAGGGTTAGAGTTTTGAAAGTGGACAAAAATACTTGAGCTTGCCAGGCATTGTCGTATTTCAGAACCAAAGGCTTCTTTAGAGCAAGAGATAAAGAATGTTTTGATTCTGTTTTGGTGGACAAGAAGTGTTTGGATAAAAGTGCTTTGGTTTGATTAGTAAGCTTGTATCTGGTTTTGATAGGAAATTAAAAGAATTGCAGCTATAAAAAAAAAACAGATGAAAATGGGGTTGAGGAAGCTTCAGAAATTATGGAAATCCAAATGAGAAAGAGAAATACAAATTCAGAGAGAGGAAAAGGAGAGGGAAAGGCAGTTACGGAGAGAGAGAGAGAGAGAGAGAGAGAGAGAGAGAGAGAGAGAGAGAGAGAGATGCTATTGATTTTAAAAGAATTAGAACTGGCAGACAGCAGTTACACATCTCCCCTTTACGTACAAGTTCAGGTTTGGATGTTGCCAGAAATATTACATTAGTAAACTCTTGAAGAAATAGAAGCATATCAATATTTTCCTCATTTTTAGAAAATTACTGAAAACTTGAAATGGCCAATAGAGCATTGGACTTTGTATTACAAGGTGCACCTTTTGGCAAAGATTGTCAAGTTAAGGAATATATATATATATATATATATATATATATATATATATATATGTTATATATATATATATATATATATATATATATATAGTGTGTGTGTGTGTGTGTGTGTGTGTGTGTTGCTTTATTCTGTAATACATTTTATTACTATGAAATGTTTACATATCAGTATGAAAATGGCTTTGGGAAATTTTGGAAAGACTTTGAAAGTTCAATCAACTTGTTTTAAACATAGTTCAGAATACGTAATAATGTATAATAGCAACACAAATATTTATTGATTTTGTTTCATTCAGAAACCCTAACTATATATTTGTTTGGTATTGTTGTAGAGTTCAATTTAAATTTTCTTTAACCAATGTCATACTTTGCCATATTTGTTAAACTTTGCTAAGGGGGATAAAATGTGCAAAAAAAAAAAAAAATGTCATGTTCAATTTCAATTTCTTAACAACTGATTAAATTGTTGTATTCTGCATACAGAGGTTCATGTTGTTCTATTCTATATCTCTTCTCAGGTGTCTGATTATTCCATCCATTAATTTCATATTTTATTTAATTATTTACTCGATCCTGGCAGGTACACTGTGGTTGATGGTCCTCTATATAACGATAATCAAACCACTACGGAAATGTCTTGTGCATACATTGATCAAAAGCTCCTGAAAGAGAGTCAATGTGGCTTCAGAAAAGGACTATGTCTGGTAGACAAAGTGTTTGCAACTAGTCAACTCCAGGAGAGATGCCAGGAACAGTGTTCCAACCTGTATGTGACACCCATCGACCTGACAAATGTCTTTGACACAGTCAGCCTTCGAGACGTTTGGAAAATCATGTCAAAGTTTGGTTGCCCAGAGAAATTCATCATGATGGTTTGGCAGTTCCATTATGGCATGATTGCTCATGTCGTGGATGACTGTGAGGTATCTTAACCATTCCCAGTAACTAATGAAGTCAAAGACAGTTATGCATTTGCCCCAGCCCTCATCAGGATGAAGTTCTGCTATATCAAAATTTTCCATATTTCCATTTTTGCTTTATTATTATGTAAAAAAAAAACAAGCTATTTTGTTGACAAAAAATATATTCAGTTTCAAATTATTCGATTTATTCATCATAAATTAGTGTACAGTTTATCATATTTATGTGTTCTATATTATTAAACAAATTGACGTACTTGTCACCAAGATTAGAACCTCATCTTCGTTGTCACCCTCCCTTTTTGTTTGTTTATCTTTGTGGTTTTCTTGAATATTCAAATTCATCTTTCTTCTTGCTCAGTTTAATTATTTTAAGATATTTTATATGGTCATAACATTTTTATGTGCTTCTTTTTCCAATAAATCATTGCAATTTTCTAATTTATGTTCTATTTCGACCATTGTTGTTTATTTTTGTCTACGTATATTTGATATTCTTTCCCTTTATCATAACGTTTCTTAAAAGAGCTGATCATTTAAATTTTATAACTCGCATACTTATATTTTGGGAGTCTCTTATTTCAGTTGCATATATGGTTGTAACGTCTTGAAACGTGTTTGTAAATAATTTAGCATATTTGCTATCTCCTAGCAATTAATTATTTAATTTCCGGCCCCCTCTTCCACTCTCATTATTAAAATGTTTTAGTTCTTATAATGATCTGATATGTAATCCAGATAATCCAGGTCCATGATTGCTTCAGTTATCATATAGAAACATCTTTTGATGTTAAATTAAGTCTAGCATGTTGTTTCTTTTTGTTTTTGTTTTTTTTTCTTTTTGTTTTTTTTTTGGGGGGGGGGTTTGTGTGGTTTTTTCTTCTCACTTCTATGACAAGCATTTTGCTTTAATCTTCATGTGAAATTCTCCACCTATGATTTTGTTTCATGCTTTCAATTATATACAAAACTTTGTTTCCTGCATAAGGATTATTAACATTAATATATAAAGTTGTAACTCTTATTCAGCACAGTTCAGGGTCCAACACCAAACAATAATTTCACAGATAATAACAGATTTGGTTTTGACATCTTGTCATTTCCAACTTAAATTTTCATTAAATTATCGACAATTATTATATACAATTATTATATGGGCCATTTGTTAGTGAGACTTGTTTCCCTTGAATTATAGCATTCAATATCCAACAATTGTGTTCAGTGTCTCTTTTAACAAGACATATCTTTAATTAAAATTACTGTTATAAATATTTGCTACTCATCTGCTGTTACTTCTATAAAAGCTGAAAATTGTCTTGTTCCCATTCTACCAATGTATAAAAACTCAAAATGACTTCTCGCTATCAAATGAATATGGCCCATATAATAACTGATCTTAAAATGTCAATCACCATTAAAAGATAAAGAGATAGTTTCAATTTCTCTAAGTCTATTTTATAATGAAGTGTATGAGAGGATAGCAAGAAATACGGGTAGAATTTATATGAGCAATAAGATTATCAAGTTAATAGTTTTCAAATCTTAGGTTAAGGACAGTAAGGAGAAAAGATAGAATCTCGTCACAAGGAATAACACTGGAAAAGTAAAGTTGTTTACAAAATAACTTTTCTAGAGTATGTAGCATAAAACTACAAAGCTGAAATTCCATAGGTTTTTCTACCTCTGAAAAATTGATAGCCTAATAGATTTTACCAACCTACACTGTACAATGTTTACCCCAAACAATCCATTTGGGAGCTGCAAATGCCATATAACCAGAACTATGCAAGTCACCCACCTTGTATGGGGCCTATGCAGCCCAAAATGGATAGAGGCCTGCATAAATTTCTGCATTCCGTACAACCAAGAATGACAAGCATGAAGTATGCATTCCCAGAATGATACGAAAGGCGTCTGACTAGCCAAATAGATACATAAAGCCACTAAGTTTTATCATTGTTAACGACCTGCACCTTAAACATAGACAATGATGTGTTACTGTTAGATAGGGTGAATGGTAGAGTTTACAAAATGCAATATGTCAGTTTGCATAACAAAGTTCTGACTAACAGATCACTTAGAAAATAGTTGAAACAACAGAAAATGTCAATGTTTTTCTTTGTATGAGGACATCTGCTGTAGCATTCTCGATTCCACGAATTTGATAGAATTATAGTCCGTGAGTGATTTATAGCCATAAAATTTATCCAGATAATATTCCACTTCAAGTGCACCCTGCACGTCATGTTCTAAAGAAATGTAGCACAGTGTTCAGGTCTGTGTATCCACTAGACCTGAAAAAGAAAGCAACATTTGTTTGAGCATATCTGTAGATGAAAAGAACAGTTATGGATGTTCAACCCTTATAATATTTTCCATGACCACAGTTATGATGGAAAATGCAAACTGAGCAGGAAATACATGGGTGAAACCAAACCCAATTCATGTTTGTGTGCTGCCTGATTTGATTTTAAGATTGAAAGAATAGGTTGAAGTGTCGTTCAGAGCATCTCGTGTGTCGCCATAACTGACGAATCTGACTGTTGGAGAGCCGCTTGGCAGCAGTGGTTGTTGCAGCTCCAGTTCTAAAACCGTGACTCTTGAAGTATTTTTGATCAAAATTGCAGAAAAGGAGAGCGATTTAGATGTACATTGAATTCTAAGGTAGCTATAGGTGAGTTTGAAAGATACATAAATATTGGGCCTGGATAAGTGCCTCGTATTTGAAGGTATCTGGAAATTTGGGACAGGGCAGACTGTAGCATTTGTGTTCCTATTAATTTTAATCTGAATTACTGGCCCTGGGTGTATGCAAGTGTTGAAAGTTAGAGTCTACCTTCTGAACTAACTTCAGTGTCGGAAACTTTTTTTCTTCAAATTCATCTAGAATTCATGATATGACAATGATTGCGGTTATTAAGAGGGGATTAAAAATAAAATAATTAATTATAGCCTTCAAAATTAACAGGATAAGGTGAATTTTAAAGGGTAATACTGTGGTCAATAATACTCAAGTCCATAAAGCTCCGTGAGTTGTTCTGCTGCCTCGATTAAACTGGCTAATGGACGGTTTTCATATGCATCCCGGTAGTAATGACCCAGGATCCTGATTCCAAATTGCCATTGTTGAGGCCTTGGTGGTCATGTTTTCAGAGACCTCCATCCCAGGCATTTAACTGCACCGATGAAATGGTTAGCTTTTTTTTTTTTTCATCCTCAAGTGTAGTTTCTTATCCTAGGTCCAGAAGTCTCTGTCTGTCAGGATCCATTTCTTCTTCCTCTATAATTTCTTCACTGGTAGAGGAACAAGAGTCAGTCGTGTCTTTAGTTGCCACTGCATAACTGGTAAATTTGGACTGTGGTGTAGCCATTTGATGTTGTGCCACTGGTCTCGTTTTTTTTTTGGGGGGGGGTTGTTACTGTTTTTGTTGTTGTAATTCAAGTTGTTTTGATGTATTAACTGCAGTTGCGGTTGTTGTTTAATTTTCTTTTAGTTTTTTTCCCGCTATTTCTCTGCACGTTGTTGTTGTTGTGGTTGTTTGTTTGGTAGTAGTTTTTGGCTCCTCCACTAATGTTAATGTCCGTGTAGTTGTTTTAGGAAACATTGTTGTTAATAATTCTTTTTGATTTTCCATTGCAAGTGCCTCGGTTTGCTCCCTTCTCAGTGTAGCCAATGCAGCTCCAACAAGTCTTCGAATCTCATTAGGCGACGATAGTCGGTCTCCCCTATCCATCCTGGCCTGCGTAGCTTGTGTTGACAATGTGGGAGCAAAAATTATAACTGGAGAAGTTGTGGTTGTACTACCCATTGTCTGTGGGGTTTTGTTACTCTCCTGTTATTTGTTGGTCTTATGTTTGTTTCATCCTGGTGCGTTTACTCTTCAAAATTTGTTCGTTTGCTTCCCAGATTAGTAAAAGCGTTGTTCTTTTTACTTGAGCCCTAAGGCTCCAGCCCGTTTCTAGTCGTAGACCAAGGCCTAGGATTGCATTCATGGCTTGCTTTGGTACCATCACTTCCATCTCTAACTCTGTATTGCTTATGTGGGTTGCTTCTTCCTTCGAGACTGGAGACAGCCCCGATTTATATGGCTTTCTTCTGGACTCATCATTAGGCATTTATCGTGTTGATTTTGACTGGGATGATCGTTTTGACATCCATAGCAATCTCTCTTGGTCAACGCTGTAATTTTTTCCCCCAGGTGTTTGGCAAAACAGGAGACTAAATCTTCTTCTTGTTCTGGCCATCGTGATAACACCATCACCTCTTCGTCTTTGCCTTTTTTTGGTGGATGGTTCTGCTTCCAAGATATCCTCCCATTCCATTTCCAAAGATTCTCCACCATTCGAAGAGGGATAAGAGTCTTCCATAGCTCCTAATAGTCTAGAATGACTTCTCTCAAACTGTTGATTTCTACCGTATTGTCGAATTCGTCATACAGGGTGACGTTCACCGTCTCGGGTAGAGCTTTATCAAACTGAAGTTCAACACGAATCTGGCCGGATTTTATAGCGTGGAAATGTCCCTCGTCGCTGCCTTGGTTTCGAGTGAAATCAAAAGCCCACAAAGTGTAACCTCCTGCATAAACTTTGTACGTAATACCGTGACTGGTGATAGTCCCTAACTGTCCGGTGGCTTCGTACAGGGACAAGTACGACCTCAAGTAATTGTTCTGCTCAAAGTTAGGTTTGAAGGGTCTGGTACACAGGGTCTTGCCATCTCGATTGACTTCGATCTTGGATACGTCGAAGTGTTAAAAGTGGAAAGGACTTTTTTCTGAGACTCAGTTGAAGGTTGCATTGCTGACGATACCAGTGATTCAACGCTTGGGTAACTGTACTTGGAACAGATGATCTTCGCTCATGGATCGCTGATTCTTGAACATGGTGAAGGTTTTCACTTCCACGCGTCGTATCGGATACTTGGCAGTCGTTCTGCTCAAAGCGTAACTGATGTCTTTTCCAACTTTAGGTAATATTTCCACGCGTTGAACGTAGAGTCTGGTTTTTTGGATGATGGTTTTGTATTTGGTAACATCATCAGTTATCAAATGGAAAGCGGTACTACTACGATTGAGTCTTAGGCGGATATCCACTCCGTACAGCAAATACTTCTCTTGCAACCACATGTCAAAATGCAAGCGATCCATTAGTTCTAAACTGCTGTTCCCTGGTGTGGTTTTGCTTCGACAGGCTTTAAATCCATCATTTTCGTCCAATGATGTTAGGTCGAATTTGCTCGCTATGTCAAGTTTCCATACCACGCAGGCATCCAGATCGGTGTTATTGGCTTCGTTTCCGTTCGTCAGGAGATTTTCTAGGTACGCTTGTTAAGGGTAAGTATCCATGCTGCTGCTAACCAGTTTGTTATTCAAGTACAAATCCACTATACTGAACAAGGAATGCATGAAATTGTTGACGGGGGCTACTTTATCGTCATCCTCAGGGTTGTTATTGTCTGCCGATTCTAACACTTTGACTTTCAAGTACAAGTAACTGCTATTTGTATCGATGTAATCTTCGTGCTGTCCTTTGATTTCAAATTCGATGGGAGCTGAATCCGTCAAGGACGAGACGAGATGAAATTCAACCCTTTCGGATTCTTGCATTGTCATCATAGTGGGCCTCATGGCAAACAGATCCAGTTCCGACTTGGAACATGCGCAAGACTCTATGTGCATCTTCTCTCTCTCTCTCTCTCTCTCTCTCTCTCTCTCTCTCTCTCTCTCTCTCTCTCTCTCTCTCTCTCTGTGATTTAATAATCAAAAACGTCTAATTCTCGGACGGTTCTTCTTTTCTTGGGTGTCTTTCTAACTCTGAGGGTGTGAAGGCCTCTGGAGGGGTGTCTTCGTCGTCTCTTTCTGCCTTGTCCTTGCTGTGGCGTCAGGGAAGCAGGAATGTCTGATTTTCCAGCGTCCATGGCATTTATAGGAGTTTCTCGTCGGCCCAAAATGTCTTTGCCCGTTTGAAGCAAGACATTTTTGCCTGCTCTCAAGAAAGCTTCTTTAGGGTTTTGTTTGTCGATGATGACATTTTGGAGAAATTCTTTACCTTGCGTCAAAGCGGCATCTTTCAAGGCGTACAATCCTGGTGTCACCATCTTTTTCAAAACCAGGTCCACCGAACGAAAGGCCGTTTGCAGCATATCTCCTAAACCATGTCCTCGCTGTCCAGCGACTCCTCGGTACACAGGATACATGACTTACAAGTCGTTAGAGAATCGTTTTCGAAAATGGAGTTTCACTGTGTCTTTGCCTTTGGTGAATGGAATATTTTGTCTCTGATCTCCTTTTATAGTAATGTTGATAGTGTCAAAAAACGACTTACTGACGGGCAAATAATGAGGATGTACAAATTCGCGGTTCACGTGATAGGTGTTTCCACTTCCCCGTCATCGACTGTGGCAGAATCCACTTTGAAAGCAGAATCCACTTTGAAAGGAATGACTCACACTAACGGTACGGAGGTGTGTCCCACCACGTTGTACTGCACCACACCGGAGGACACAAAAATCAAATTTAGTCTTTGGATCAGTTCTACCGGGGAACGAAACAACTTCGCAAAAGTCAAGTTGTCGAAAACGACTGGTAATTCGCCTTTTCCCTCCATTTTCATCCTCATCTGAATGTCCCCACCCAAAATGTCAAAACAATTCAGAACAAAATAAAATCGATTACACTTTGCTCTCCGCAAATTTGATCAACAGGCGACGAGCTACTTTATGGTACTCGATGGTGACACTCTTTTTCTCCAAGGCTTTGACAAACAGTGCCTTGAACTTGTCAGCAATAGTGTTCACCAGATGTTGACCACTAAAATAATAGCCTGGGGAAATTATCAAGTTATAGGTGGTCCATCGAGTTTGGGAGTTATATGTTTTATTTTTATAATCTAGATTGGCATCCAAGTAGTCTTGCACTTGTGGGTCATGAACGTCGACAGTAAAAAAGTTTTGATTTGCAGTGATGTTCAGGATTTGTGTTGGGTGAATCATTTCCACCAAATCCACTTCCCAATGGGCTTCGTGATCTAATTGGATGGCCTGAGGTAATTTGGGCATGAAACAGCACAAAGTATAATAGGGAAACACATCCATGGAACTGTCACTGGGTAACGTTAAGTAAATTTGGTTATTCATAATTCCAGAGTTCTGCTGTCCGAGGGGACACTGGAGGTCAGGGGAGTGTCTTAAAGAGAATTGATGTTATTGTTATTGTTTGGGTGGTGACTATTGGGAGGATGACTGACGCTGGGCGCAAGACTCTCGATGTGACCATTAGAGTATTTCAGGGAAGGATTGGGAAGAAGGTAACCGATGCAACTGCTCAGTAAACTGGTCCACAATTGTTTGTCTCCATGTTGCAAACTCAAATTGGCAATGACAGCATCGATGATACAAAACACCACAAAGATTTGGCAGAAAAAGACGATTTTTGCTTTAGGCACACGTTCTCCACACCACACGCACAAGGGTTGCTTTCATAGATCTTGCACAGAAGAACTGGAAGAAGGAGTGGTCACTGCTATAGTGGTTGAGGCTGTGTTGAAGGGCATGATGATCACTTCTTTTTATAGTCGATGACTTGCGAAACGTCGATCCGAGAGTCACAACTGGGTGGATATCCTTTCCAACGTACTTTGACTTCTTTGACACGTCGTTTTCCCTCTTTACGGGTTCTTCGATCAAGAATACTTTCGATGTCGTACACTTCGTCTTCCTTTTTGGTCACGCCTTGTAAGTCGGGCAAGTAAAACGTTCCTTTTAACACTACCCCGTTCATGTCTTCCAATTTATAGACGGTGGATGACGGCCATGCACTCGTCCAGTGCCACGAAACAATTCGGTGGTCCAGTTGTGTAAGTAACCTTTGTCGAATGTCCGTTTGGTTTTGCCAATACGCACCTAATCTTCCGCCGTCAACACTTCATCTTTCTTGGGGACAGCGACAGCTGGGGACGTACCAAACAGGCGCTCAAAGACGGTCACTTCGTTGTCGGGAGTCACTTTCTCGGGGGCGCATCCGATGCTTCGATGGTAAGATTGGTTGTACACTTAGACCAGGCGCGGTAAGACGTCGATATACTTGAGAGTGTGTTGATGCGTAAAATATTTCCACATGCGTCCTTTCAAGATGCGTTGAAAACGTTCCACGATGCCGGCTTTGGTTTCGGGATTCTCGGTGGTGAAATATGAATGTCTCGTTTTCTCAATTCTTTTTGGAAAACTTGGTTCAAAAATTCGATGCCTTTGTCGGTTTGTCAGCGAAGAGGGTGAAGACCGCTTTGTTTCAACTCCAGTTTAAGGTCTCGCACTAACTCAGCGCTCTGTTACCCTCAACGTGACACTAAAAATCAGTTTTAACAACGTACCATGGAAGACTTGTATGAGGCCACATGTCAGCGGCGCTTAAAGTTTGAACAGCAAGGATACCAAGTGGTGGAAATGTGGGAACACGAGTACGATCACTGTTTGAAACCGATCCCTAGTTTAAACGCATCGTGGAAAGTTACAAGCTGGTGGACCCTGTGAACCCGCGGGATAGTTTGTACGGAGGACGGACGAATGCCACCTGTTTGCTCTATCACTCTGACGAGGAGAAAGGAGAATAAATCAAATACTTGGACGTGTCTTTGCTTTTATCCTTACGTGTGCAAATATTGTCATTTTTCCGCAGGGCACCCACAATTGCTGACGGAACACATTGACGTGGACAACATTCGATAATACGAAGGATTGATTAAATGTAAAGCCGTGCCTCCCACGCGCTTGTACCATCCAGTTTTCCCTCACCATTGCCAAGGAAAACTGATGTTTCCCTTGTGTCGTTCTTGTGCCGAAACGTGTAACCAAGACCAACCTTGTCAGCACACAAAGGAAGAACGCGCCTTGACAGGAACGTGGGTTAGCGTGGAATTATTCAAATCTCTGGACCTGGGATACCAATTGTTAGAAGTGTACGAAATTTACTACTTTCCTAAGACAGAACAGTACCACAAGGACGACGAGACTCAAAAAGGCATTCTCGCAGACTACGTTCCATGAACAGTTCTCGAAATTTTCAACAGCACGCCTTAAATGTCCACGTCGCATCGACACTACTTTAACATTTCTTCCTGAAAGTCGAAGGGGTCCGAGGCGTGGGAGTGATACGAAGCGTAGAAAGCTTCTCGTTGTTCGATGCGCATGTTGTCTGGGTCGTAGTAGTGAGCATCATGCAAATGTAACAGCACAGCGTGTTGATTGTCTTCGGTAGTGAGAAAGTGCGGAAAATAACCTTTGGCCATTTCTGTCATTCCAAACGTTTTAGGCATTCGGCTCAATGGCATCGCCAAGTAACTCATCGAATCTTTAAACTGCACTTGTCCCACTTGCATGGAGATGATTTTGGCTTCGTTCAAGGTGACTTTAGGACGTTCCGTGCTTTGTTCCGTATAGTATTAAAGAAGAAATTACCCATCGTATCCCGAGAAATTGTGAGTCATCACCGTGGCATAGCGATGACAATATCCATAATGTTCGATATCCTCTTGGCTCCACGTCTCGTAGATGGGGTCTAAGATCCATTTGGGGAATCGACCAGCGTGTTCGGTCTCCGAAAGATTTGTTCACGTCCTCCAGGAATCTTGCTACAGTGGGGGCAGTGACTAAAGATAAGCTCTTGGATGCATTTCTCGCACACTTGGTGAGCCGCACAGAAATTAGGAATGTGAATGCCAGTCTCTTGCATGTATTCGAAATCGAAAGAAATGAAATTGCCTTTCTTCTGGTCATCTTCCTCTTCCTCCTCCTGTTGGGGTTGGTATTTTTGAATGTAGCATTCGTGTTCCAAGTCCACGATTTGGTGACAAATGTGACATCGTTTCTTTCCTGAACATAGGTGTCCCTTGGCATTATTGCTACGTATCACTTGTCCACAAGTAGAACACAATCTCAGGAGCTGACAAGCACTTTTCCACTGTGTACCTTGCGTCTTCAGATGTTGTTGGTAACAGGTAGGGCTGACAAAAGTGCGCTGACAAGCAGGGCAATGCACATATTGTTGTCCTTCGTCAAGACAGGGTTTAGAGGCCAAACATCCCTCACATTTCGATCCACAATGTTTGTGTTGCTCTCGATTGTTATGCCCATAGTCACATTTCTCACAGTAATAACTGTATCCCAGGAAACCGGTGATACTGGTAATGGCATCGAAATGTTCATCGTGATGATAGACGTGAATGTATTTTCCGTCTTTGAAATTTTTGCCTCGAAACAACAGAGGACGGCGCACTTCTTGACGGTGTACTTCCAAGGCGCAGGGTGGAGTTAAGACATCTTGCAATTTGTGCATTTCAGGAATGCCACAGGGTGTCTCTTTAGACAGGCCAGCTTGCTGTAACAGGAGTTCTGCTTCTCTTTGTTGTTTGCCTCCATCCGATCGTTGAACAGTTTTACAGGCTCTTTCCATTCTGCTGAGTCGTTCTTGCCGGCATACGTTCGTCCCACCACGATGGCCATGGCTAAACACATCTTGAGGGTTGTTAATTCGGACGAGGCTCTTTTTAGTGTTGCGAAGGTCGTCCACCAATAACACCTTTTTGCTTGTGGTCCCTTTGGGAAGAGAAATGTGGGTCATGTACAGTGTCCCTTTTCCATCGGTGATGTGAAACTTGTTGTCGGACTGCTGCACGTCTTGAATCTTGTCGATGCCTTTGGAAGGTGTCAGTTCTGGTGCCCTGCTAAACTCTATTTAAAAGGAGGACTTCAGACTGTAGTGATAAATGGAAAGTGTCGAGCGATCGTGTTCTTTGGCTTCACATTGCTGTTTCAGTGTGGTTAACAAAGAATCCTACACATCGGTGATGCACTCTTCTGCTTTCTAGAACGGTACGTCGGACTTGAAATCTTTAAACTTCACCGTGTACGTGTAGGCCGTGGTTCTAAATTTTCTAGAGGAGTGTTTATCCGTCTCTCGAATGTGGTAGTACTTTTCAGGGGTGAATGGTGGTGGACTTTGGTTAGACGTAGATTCTCTGGGTCTGGATTCTGGCTCACTCGTGTCATCTTCAACATCACTGGCATGGATTTAAGCCAAGACTTCAGCTACTGTGAGAGGCGATAGGTCACGTTTCTGCCTCTTTCTTTCTTCTCCTTTCTTCATACAATGATGCGATCGTTTCATCTTAAGTGCAAAAAGTCAAATGACTACATTTTAAACGCCATGGTCCCCATTATATCAATGTAAGGCCAGTGTCTTCCCTATATAAAGGGCCAGAGTCTTCCCTCAAAGTATTCGTATCACTCTCAATCCGACCAGAAAGATGGAGGAGCCAATACAGATCGAACTTCTGATCAGAGCTTTACGAGGTGTCATACGAAGGTTTACTTCAGAGAACCCGACGGACTACTCCCCCTCCTTTCGAGATAAAAGTCAAGATACTTGCTATATCTGTCAGAAGAAAGGGCATTGGTCTTCTGAATGTCCACAACGTCAAAGCAGGACAAGTGTCAGAAGAGACAAAAGTCAAGATACCTGTTATCATTGTCAAGAGAAAGGACATTGGTCTTCAGACTGCCCTAAGAAACAACAGGAGCAGGAGGAAGAGAGGGGATCAGAACAGGAAGAAGAGGTACCCTCCAAAAAGGAAGAACCCAGACACGTCAAGAAAGAGAAGAAAAGAAGACGAGAAGAAAGTGAGGAAGAAGAAGAGAAAACACCTGTGACAGTGAAGAAATTCAAAAACCAGAGAGAAAGAGAGAGAGAAAAAAAAAGATAAAGAAGAAGAAAAATGAACTTTTTAAAGTGATGTGTTGTGAAACTGAATTGTACATTTGTTCCAGATAATACACCAGAAAGAAAAACGTAAGTGTCTCTTGGTTTTGATTTTTTAGAATAATGACCTACACTCACGCACTCACACACCTCCACCATGGGGAAAAGAAGGGATTTTGAGTTTAATTAATTTTGGCAAACATTGTGTAGTCTCTTTTCGAGAGAGATAGGTGGTCCTGAAAAGGACCGTTGGGAGGTGTTTTTTTTTTTTATATAAAAAAAACTCAGGAACGGGAAGTAATGAGCTTTAACTGTCTTATCCCTTTGCCGCGGCCAAGGCCTACTTCTGGACCTGCTACTGTCGATGATTTGGTTGAGATCACTAGGGTTGGTATCTCAGGCATATTAGATGTGTGGACGGGGTTGGACTGTTTGCCTCGAGATGGTCTTTTTCTCTTGAGTCGTATTAAAGCAGTCTGACGCATTTATTTCAGACTCCTTAACTCTGCCAAAATGTCTAAGATTACCGTCACCGTTTGACTTTCACCGTCCTCCTTCTCTCCTAGACCTTGTTTCTTCTCTGCTTCTTCTTCTTCCTGTCGCTTTCTTCTTTCCTCTTCTTCTTCTCGCTTTTGCTGTTGAATGAAAAAGGCTTGTTCTGCTTCTTTCTGCTGTTGCAAAAATTTCTCCAATTCTTCTTTCTGTCTCTGTTTAAAATCCTCGACATGTGGTAAGGAAGAAGAAGGTGGTGAAGGTGCTGGTACCGGAACAAATTTTTGTGAAGAAGAGAGAAAATCCACTAAATCCCAAATAAAATCGTTCTCTTCTGGAAGTAGGACCGTGTTTGCTTTGGTAGCCGTTGATATGCCATCACTCCTCGTCTCCACGGCCAGTGCACCCTAATTCATCGTCTTCTTAGTTTCCGTCATGTTCTAACTCTGTCGCATTGATTCACTGCGCACAGACGCAAGCGCACCTATATAGGGAATGTGACGTCACAGGCAGCTCTCTTCAGATTGGAAGACAGACTCCGCACTCTGACTGAATTTTGTAACGCGTGTTAGGATTGGTGAAATAATCCAATCCGTTTCGATCCGGTCTTCCACTATAAATAACCACAGTTCACCTCATTTCCTTCACCTGTTCTTGTCACAAGATGTGGACTAACGTAGAATCGTCTACCCTCCTATCGTCGATGCTGTTCAATCCGGACTATCCCATGTATGTCAAATCATCATGGGCTATCACCCAGATGACTGATAGAGCCCTTTGGAAACGAGTGATCTATGTGGAGAGACAAGGCTGTCTGAAGAGAGTCTTAATCTACGATCCAGAGGTCAGACGAAGTTTGAGGAAGAGAAGAAGATCCGTGCGATGCCCTCTATGTTAACTGAATGGTGTTAACAAAAAACCAAAGGCCCATTTCAGGGCCACTTCATTGCCTGGAAAAGATTTACTCTCTTGCCTAAATAAGTTTTAGTCAACGTTTTATGTGATAGATTGATGTTCATCAATCTATGTTTATGTATTTGTTCCTTTGTCTCTGTCTATGTCTATGTCTCTATACATGTTTCTATTGTCCCTAGAGTAACGCGTATTCACTGTTCCGCCCGACTGACGTCAGCCACTTGCAACATTGTTGCTAGTGTCCAGTACCGTGACGTCACCCCTGTTCTATTCCAAATTGTCCCTAAACAGAACCAATATTTTTTGTCGCTATACAGGCCCAATTTTCCCCATGTTAAATTCCACTTGTCGCCAAGGTGCAAACGACCAAATTTAAATCTGAAGTCCCATTGTCGCTAAAGTGCTCCCCCCTTCCCTCACTACTCGTGTCATTTGGTACAAATGAAGAACTTGCCATGTGGAGGTATCCTTCCCGAATGTTGGCTAGGGTGCAATGTACAAAGCACCTGAAGAAAAACATTACACTGCACTGCAAAGAAAAGTTGGCGTGATTGGAAATCTGTGGAGGACAGTCATAGATAAAATATTTTGGCGACGACGGGTTGCTTAATGCGGATAGATCCGTCTTCTTTGAGGGGAATTCCTCAGAAATGAAGGAACTTCATGACCACCTCTCAATTAAATATTATCACAACACGTCAAAGAGAAACTGCGTCGCCACGTAAATGAACCAAGCAGTAAAAGAATCTCAACGAGAACTTATGGACAAGCAATAATGCCGAATCATTGAACAACATACTAAAAAACAACATTAAAATTGACTGGAAGCCACGGCATGGCCCTGAGATGGTTTAGCTATTATTTCAAGCAGTAGACCTCCAGTCATCAGATTTCATATGTGCACTGTATGGTTAAAGCAATTACCGTTTGCACCGAACTTATGCCGCATAATGAGTCAACAGCGTTGCAGTTGCAAAACTGAGGAGAAACGCAAAACAAATGTACAGAAATGCCTTAAGAATTCGAGAAACAAAAGCAAGGCATAACAGAAAATAGTTTCAACCAATGGAAAATTCACTGTTTAAAATGGTGCTAAGAACATTGCTTGAAAGCCAACCCAACGGAAAAGACCAAGAAGTGAAAAAACAAAAGTAATTTTAATGAATTGACAAGTGAGTGACTTTGACTATAAAATTTGATGTATATTTATTCTGTAATCTGTTCCTTAATTCGATTTTCTTACTTCGGTATTTTAAAGGGGGAGGGCTACTATCATATGTATATAAAAGACATTTTATTATTTTTTTCTTCTCAGTCGAGTGTCAGTCAGTATAGTTGTACCTCTGAAAACACAAATCATTTGAATTAAAAACATCGATTTCAAAATCAAAATTGCTTCTAACTGGTCTTTTGATATCGTGTAATTTGCGGAAGTCTATCATATGACGAATTGTAATCAATATCCCGGTCTCAAACACTTTATATTGAATGAATTTTCCACACGTTTTAAATTTCATTCCTAAAATTTCAAGAGGAGGGGGCATGCTTTTTTGTGAAAACTCTTAAATTTACGTTACATCTTTTTAAAAACAGCAAATAATATATGCTGTGAAATACTGTTTAAGCAACCTCTTCTTTCGATACATGCCAGAATGTATGGAATTTCTAGGGAAAACTGTAGACACGATATCAGCACAATCAAATTTTGGGGGTATACAAATAATAACAAGAATGAAAAAAGAAATGCACATCTAGTTACTAAATAGTAATAATATTAGTACCCCAACTTCGTGAAGGTTGAGGCTACGACATCGTAGCTAACTAATAAAATGCACTGAAATATACTAAAGTACACTCATATCCTCAAATATATTCAAATAAAGTTACTTATTTCAACTATCTAATGAATTTAATGGATGTTTTAATGGTCTGAAAAAAGAAATGCACATGTCGTAGCAACACTTTATAGCTGTAAATCGGACTCGGTGTAAAATGAACAGTCTAATTTCAAAATTTCTTCACATATCATTTGATAAGTTTCACATTTTGTTTACTTACAACATATTTTCACTGACAAATTAGCATTATAATGCATTTTAAATGTTGTTTGCGGTAGGGTTGTGGTGGTTTGCGGTAAATATATGGACCCATTTTTCTACAGATGGCTCAAGATAATAAACTTCATTAAAGTATTTCTTTTTTAAATGGTTGTAACCTGGACAAACACAACGAAATGGAATACATCTTCTACCAAATAAACATTATTTTTCTGGCACAAGTCACAGTATCTATGATATCTCTCAATCGTACTATGCATACTTATCGTTATTTTCAGCATGTGCCTGAGCAACTGAATTTAGCAAGTAACCATCTACATAGATATGATCATCCACATGACATAATTTTCCGGTTCTAATTCAGCTTTATACATACTATAATACACACGGTTATGTGAATTTTAATATTGTTTTACCAGTAGTGGAAAGACGAATCCTCAAATTTTTTTTTTTGGTGAAAATATGTGAGATAAACTATTTCGTCTCCAACATCTTGATTTAGCCAGACATACTCAAAACAAAAGTAAAATAACTCATCTTTAACTTTGGTAGCCTAATTAACATAGTTGGCTTCATCTAATTTTCTCAGTATTAAATATCATTGGTGTGGGTTGTGAGTTGAAAGTATTCTTACAACCTTTAGCCGGTATTTAATACATAGTAAAAAGTACGAGGTTCACAATGGGTGTCTTCCTAACTCCCATTACACAATCGCATTATTAGAAATTTTAGTAACACCTAAATAATGTTTGCAAAAATTATATTGCACTCCTTCAATGTATTTACTAAATTCATATACCCGAATTTCTGACCCATAACAAGAAATTGGTTTTATCACAGAATCAAAAATATTTTTTTAAATATCCTCCACACTAAAACAACCAAATCGCGTTTCATAATTAAAACTCTTTGTAGCTGTTTTCTTCGCCCGAGCCGCTTGTATTCTGCTTTGCTTTCGTCCAAACCAATTTTGAGGTGAAAAATAAGCCCTTATATTTGTGATAAGGCACACATTCAATACGTTTTTGTTTGAAAATCCAAGCCTCTTCTTCCTAAAGATATTCCCGATTTCTGAAAATAATCACTGATTATTTTAGTTTTATCACAGAAACGTCCAATGACATATATTTGTTGTTGTTATAGCCCGACTGTATCAGCGCAGTGAGTAACATCGTCAGCGTAAAGTATTGCAAAACTATGATCAGCATTTTCTGAGATAAATACACCACATGCATGCAAGCTTAAGCTGTGTAATGAAATCATTAACAAAACGGGAGAATATGATGGCGCTCAAAATGCAACCTTGCCTTGTACATAATGCACATACCGCATAAGCAGTTAAACCTTTACATGTTTGGCAAGAACTTTTAAGGTTTCAATATATATATATATATATATATATATATATATATATATATATATATATATATATATATATATATCTTAAAATGTGTGCTTTCTCACCATTCATACCTTTACATATTAATAGCGACCATAATTTATCACGCTGTACTCTCTAGTCTGTCTTTTCTTGAGTGCAATGATCAATTTAAACGCTGATTGGTACTCGCTATAATACCTAAAATCAATTTCAGTATTTGAGAATCCAAAGCGTCGTGAACGGTAGGTTTTTTTTTGGGGGGGGGGTTGGGGGGTTTGTTTTGGGGTGGGTTTTTTTTTTTTATTATACATGCATTTTGACTTATCGTATTCTTTATCCCACCAATGAGGTTTTAGGCGCCTTGCCTTTGATCTGAAAAATCAAACCTATATTCTGAAATAGTTAAACTAATTTTCTGAGGGAGAAGTCAATATCAGTTTCAAGATGCCTAAAAGATCAATCCTTATGTCTTCGTAAGGTGTACTAAACATTCTTACAAATGATTATATAAAGTCTTCAGTACGAAGGAAATGTTCCTATCTACTAAGGGTACAAGTATCAGTATTAGTTTTCTCTTCATCTAAATGACTTTGATGATCACCAACATTCACTGTAGTTCTCGTTTGGGAAGTTCTACCTTCATATCTCACATACTGACTTAGCCTATGTGAACAATATATAGGAAAATGCGTAGATTCATATCTAGTCCCCACTCCAAAGCTGGTAATATAACTAAATATTTCAGATGAACATATTATATATTCTCACCCATGCGACTTAGAAATCTACTGTATTACTAACTTTACTTTTCCTACTTCAGTCTGGTTATCTCAGTCCGGTCGTCTCAATCATGGTGTCTACGCGCTAGCAACTTTTTTTAAAAAGAAAAAACCATTTTGTCTTCTGCTGTGCCTGACGGAATTGTTTTAAGATCCAACAACAACAGCAGATATATGCCAAAACGAAATTCACTCATAAAGCAACTTAAGGTCTCTCCGACTTTGATAACATGCCATACAAAACATTTTCACACACACACACACACACACACACACACACACACACACACACATATATATATATATATATATATATACATATACATATACACACATCGATCTATTTGATATAGCTCCAGACACAGGCAATACACATCACTAGCTACACAAATCCAAACTCTCTCAAGAGCTAGTGCAAAGCCAGCAAAAACCAGAAATGTGTTATGTCAAACCGATTTCTTCTAACTTTTTCAAACACCCAAGATTCCTCCCCGTTGAATCAAACATAATAATGCGATTGCAAATGAAAACTCGTGCGCTTACCATCCAGAGTGGTTCATTCATTAGTCCACATGCTATTCCACAAGATTTCGATGTAGCGTATCATTGCACTAGTGATAGCAACATTTGCCATATTTCCAGGAC